>OZ005660.1:127242939-127380439 GCA_963930645.1 Salticus scenicus | reverse complement strand
TTTGACCATCTGACAGGAAACGCATATTTATAATGGTTTAGAAATGGTGTGTGGTATTGTATATAAATGATTTTTATAAAGTTCTCACTACACGAATCTACACTTACTTCCTTCACTGTAAAAAAAAAAAAAAAAAAAAAAAAAAATACATCGGAAATACTCCTGTTTTTTTTTTTTTTTTTTTTTTTTGAGCTAGTTTCTGATATGAACAAGATTTCCTCCATATAACGTTCCTGATTTCAGGAACGTAGTATTATTTTGAATAAGTATATATTTAATGGTTATTAATATATTCAAGGGACATTGTTGTTAAATATTGGGCACATTAGCTGCCTAATATTTCCTAGGAAAATGCCGGCATTTTTTTAAGTGCTTTAGTTTGTATATCTCAAAACACAACGCTGCAATATTTCAGTATTTTTGACTTCAGAGATTGCTATATTTAAATGTCTAAGTCACTGAACCAATTTTGATATTGTACTTTAAGGAAACATTATTCTAATTCAATCTTATTTTGAAATAGAGAACATTCCAATTATTTTGTTATGAATTTCAGGCAAGTTATCCGCATTAGATGTTATACAGCGAAATGAACGTATAACTATAACATGCAACAAAGAAAAAAACGAAACTATGCCGTTGAAGTAATAAATTAGATAATTTAAATAAATTATAAAACAGTGTTTTAACCCTTTCCGTCACAGAATAATTCTACTCATTTAAAATCAACAGCCACCGGAATTCAAGAACGATATTAGAAGACAAAAAATAAATGATGTTTTACCTCTATATTATAAAAGAGAAATACTATAAAATATATCTGGGATAAATTTTTGCACTTAAGAATTAAAATTAGGTGTTGCTGCAACACTGTGCCGGAAAGGGGGTTAAAAGAAAATTCAGCTTAAAGAAAAGTAAAAAATTGTTTTTCGAATTTCATCATTAAACAGAGAAATAATGGTAAAATTAAAATTTTAGCAATTTCAGGTCAGTAAAAATAATATTTTATTGACTGTATTTTTTTTAAAATTGTTCATAATTTTTGAACAATTATTTTTAAATTTTACCCGAGATGTTCTTAGAGTACCAGTCTTGAAATATTGGTTCTGAACTTTCCTCATTATCAAATTCTTCCGATTCATTAGAAAAATCAGTAATAGAAATGAGATGAAATATCTATCTATCTATCTATCTACCTATCTATCTCTTTCTCTCCCATTATAATTAATATATTTCATTTTAATTTAACGAATAATTAAAACAAATATTTTGCATTATAAAAAATTATAAAGAAAACAATTTGTCACTCTTTTTTTTTTTTTTTTTTTTTTTTTTTTTTTTTTTTACAAATTTTTAATAATATTTTTTTCAATGTTATGAATGTATCCTTCCTATTTTAACATTAATTATAGTCAAAAAATTATATTTCATCTTTAAATTGTTATATAAAAAATATATACTATTAAAAAAATACGTAATGTTTTTGTTTGAATAATCTATATAATATTTCTCTAACCTAGACAAGTTATAATATTTTTTGTAGAAACGATACGATAGTGGTGAAATTAATAAAATACGCGAGGATAATATATCTATATATATAAAAGAGCAGAGTCTGTGTGTGCGTGTGTGTCTGCTATAGAAACCTAGGCCGTTTCACCGACCGGGACAAAATTCGGCACGGTTAATGTTTTCGACCCGAGAAACACAACGCCGCAAGCGATTTTACAAAATTCGCCCCCAAGGGGAGGAGAGGGGGCAAAACGTAATTTCACAAAATCCTTCATATCTCAAACAAAAAAAACAGATATCCGTAAAATTTTTGCTTTAAAATATAGTAAATACAAATGTCTAAAAATCGGTTTCTGGAATTTTTGAAATTCGGTCCCCAAGGGGGGCGGGGGGGAAGGGGCAAAACGTGATTTCACACGCGTAAAACGTGATTTCGCATAATCCTATATATCTCAAAAAAAAAAAAAAAAAAAAAACTATACGTGAAATTTTGCTCCAAAATATAGCTAATGCAACTATCTAAAAACCAATTTCTGGAATTTTAGAAATTCAGCCCCAGGTGGGACAGCAGGGGGGGGGGCTATGGAGCAAAAACAAATAGAAATAGTTAGGCCGTTCAAAATTGGTACAGATAGGTTTTAAAGGCCTGCAAGTCGAAAGGGGATATTTTCGATTGTGTAAAGCTATTAGGAGGGGCAAGAAGGGGGAGGGAAGGGGGTGGGCAAAAAAATAAAAAGTGTCAGATCGTTCAAAATTGGTACACAGAGGTTTTCGATAATTACAAATCGATTGCGGATATTTTCGAATTTGTAAAATTATTAGGAGGGGCGGGTAGAAGGGTGGGGTGATAAGGGGGGCTATGGGGCAAAAACAAATAAAAGTACAGTTAGGCCGTTCAAAATTGGTACAGATAGGTTTAAGAGGCCTGCAAGTCGAATGGGGATATTTTCGAAAGTGTAAAGTTATTAGGAGGGGCGTGAAGGGAAAAGGGGAGAGGGGGGGGGGCAAAAAAAATAAAAATAGAGTTAGATCGTTCAAAATTGGTTTATGGAGGTTTTCGATACTTACAAATCGATTGGGGATATTTTCGAATTTGTATGGGCAAAAACAAATAGAAATACAGTTAGGCCGTTCAAAATTGGTACAGACAGGTTTTAAAGGCCTGCAAGTCGAATGGGGATATTTTCGAAAGTGTAAAGTTATTAGGAGGGGCGAAAAGGGGGAGGGGAGAGGGGGGGCAAAAAAATAAAAATAGAGTTAGATCGTTCAAAATTGGTATATAGAGGTTTTCGATACTTACAAATCGTTTGGGGATATTTTCGAATTTGTAAAATTATTAGGAGGGGCGGAAAGTGGGTGGGGCGGTAAGGGGGGGCTATGGGCAAAAACAAATAGAATTACAGTTAGGCCGTTCAAAGTTGGCACAGATAGGTTTTAGAGGCCTGCAAGTCGAATGGGGATATTTTCGAAAGTGTAAAGTTATTAGAAGGGCCGGGAAGGGGGTAAAAAAAAATAAAATAGAGTTAGATCATTCAAAATTGGTACATAGAGGTTTTCGATACCTACAAATCGATTGCGGATATTTTTGAATTTTTAAAATTATTGGGAAGGGCAAAAAAATAAAATAGAGATAGATCGTTCAAAACTGGTGCATAGAGGATTTTGATACTTACAAATTGATTGCGGATATTTTCGAATTTGTAAAATTATTAGGATAGACGGGAGGGTGGGGGCGAAGGGGGAAAATAATAGAAATAAGAGTTAGAGCATTTTGGGAATTTTTTCCGAAGACAGTGAGAACCTGGTGCGATATTTTACCTGATGAGAAATGATTTTTTAAATTTTCTTTTCTTAAGAATAAAAGTTTGATTTCAGAGTATGTGCGCGCACCTCATGCTAGCTTAACACGTGCGCGTGCGTTTAACGCATGCGTTTGTGATCCGGTGCGAGTTTTTACCCGATGATATATATATATTTTTTCATAATAATAAAAGTTTGAGTTGAAAAGGAATATACGTGCACAGCTGCCTAAAGCAGTGGGATTCCGGTGTGAGTTTTTACACGATGCTAAATGATATATATTTTTAATTCCTTTTCTTAAGAATGAAAGTTTATGAGTAATAACATGGAATTTTGAGAAGTCATAAGGATAGTGAAGGGATACCAGCGCGCAGCGCACGAGTCTACGCTGCCGAAGGCAGTGTGGACCCGGTGCGACATTTTTCCCGATCAGAAATTTTTCTCTTTTTAACAACATGATAAAAAAGTAATGCAATTTTAAGAATTCATTAATTATTGTGATTCCTTTAAAAATAGTGACCAGCGAAGCGGGCGTAGCCTGCTAGTATATATATATATATGTATATATGTATATATATATATATATATATATATATATATATATATATATATATGTTTTCAGTCATAATAGTTGTAAATAAGTAACAAAAATAACTAAAGAAAAATTTACGAGAAAATTAATTAATGTGAAACAATTCATAAGTAAAACTCACTGCAAAAACATGAAATAAATTATTATAACTGTCAAAAATGCCCCATATGACTTGAGACATATGCGTGGGGTTAAAGCATGCTTTTAATTGATCAAACTCTCCCCCTAGGCAGACAGTTTAATAAAAAAGCACATACATGGCTAAATAAAAGATCGATAAAACAAAATGAATAAAATAATATATAAAAGATAAAAACTTATATGGATTAGGCAGAAAACTGATCAAACATTTACGTAAACAGTAGCATGTATTTCATAAGAACTCCAACAAGACAGCTAACCAGAAAACGAAACAATCGAAAAATATAGATTACAACGCCATCTATATTAAATTAAAGAAATTAAAACAATAAATAAAGTTATTATAGCTAAATATAATCGAAAAATAAGGAATATAGAAAAAGAAAAATTAAAAATTATATATATTTCAAATGTTTTAAATATTTATTTATAATATAACCATGTAAAAAATCTATAGGATAATCACTTTCAATAGCACTATAAAAGAAAACCTGAATATTTTTAATTTTGTCATGATAATTAGAAATTAATCTTTTATTACGTTTATGATAGTTTAAAATGATGTTTCTGTAGATAAGTTTACTAATGTTAGAGCTCCAATGAATCAATTTAATCACATTAAAATTTAAATTATTTCTTTTATCAAAACTAGTTGTAATCATTTCATTATCCACAATATCTATATCCAAGTCCAAGAAATTTGCTTTTAAAGGATTAAAATTAGTACTAATGAGTTTTAAATAAGAAGGATTAAAATTTGTTTTTATTTTAGTGTCATAATTTGTACTAGTAAATGCAATCAGATCATCAATATATCTGTAAATTATAATACCCTCATTAGATTTAAAATTATTTTCTTAAGTATGTAAATACATATTTGCTAAACTGTTACTAGATACTGAGCCCTGAGGAATGCCCTGTTTTTGAACATCAAAATTCCCATGATAATTAATATAATTTTCTTTTAGAACCAAACTGTATAATTTTTTATATTTATTATAATCTATATTATCTTTATATTACTTTCATAATAGAAAATATTCAAAGAATTGATCAAATCATCTATTTTAATATTATTAAATAAATCTTCAAAATCCCAAGTGAAAACATTATTAACCTTCTTACTTTTCATAAAAACATTCAAGTCATAACTATTTTTAAGAATGATAGAATTTTTAGAATATATATATATATATTCAATATATTTATTTATTTATTTATTTATTTATTTAAAAATGAACAATATATATGCACGCGGACTCAATTCAATGAACTAGTACGAAAAAAAAATGACGACGTTTTTATGATGACATTATTTTATGGAAAAATGTATTTTTAGAAGTTATTTCTTCAGAATCTTTGCAAGCGTAGTTTGAAACCTAACAATATTTTAAAGATATATACACAATATGAATTATTATCACAAATTGACTAAGAAACGTATAAGAAGTATAATGAAAATAGGATTTTTTTTTAAACAGAAAATTTTGCCAAAATAAAAAATAAATAAAATGCCATCGCACTCTTGGCTATAAAAAATAAACATTTAAATAAAAATTTTAATTAGGTGGTGAAACTGATATAATATTTATGAGTTTCAGTTTTAAAGGTAAATAAGAAAAGAAATAGAGTGCGAAAATTTCGCACGGGCTTACTAGTTATAGATAATTCTTAAATAATTTTCATCATTAAATTTTACCTTGGTCTTCTCTAATACTCTCCACATTTTTGGATTCGACTTGCATTTCACGAGAACATATTTTAGAGATAACTATTAATACTAAAAATGTACATTTTACGAAAACCATTTTAGAGTTTTTAAACTGTGCGTTTTAAACCTTTTTAAAAGAACAATGGAAAAAAACCATATCTTAAAAATTCTTCTTTTACACCAAAATTTATTTATTAGATTAGAAACGACAGTTTGTACTAACTGTATCTTTGAAAACGGATTATATCAAACAAAATAAAATCAGTTGCTTATTTATTTAAATAGATAATCAGTTAATAAAGGTGATATATATCTATATATATATTATAGATAGTAGTATTTAATGTTCAAATGTTTAAAAAAAGTAAAATTAAATAAAAATAAAAATAATAGTATTAAAAAAAGCTATGCGTTTTAAGAGATACGTTTATAGTATTCTATAATATTTTTTTGTAAAAACGACACATATAAAGAAATTGATACATTTTCCATATTACAAATATAAACTCATGCTTTTAAAAAGGTGTAATCTTTTTTTTTCCCAGCATAATTATATAATAAAGAATAACAAATTTTAAAATTATTAGATTTATGTTTAGTAGGATAAATTTGTACACATTTTTTTATTTAAGATATTTATGCTTTGCTTGTTCATGTGTTTTGTGAATTTTTACAAAATTTCATAAATGAAGCATTAAAAAAGTAATAGTAATCTCATTTTAAAAAATATTATCTCTTAAGTTCTGAGACCTCTCTATAAATTATCTTTCATATAAAGAATGTATGCTTTTTATGTTTAACGGAAAAAAGTGTCGCATTCTGTTTATAACTTATCTATATATTTTTATTCTAAGAAAATGAAAATAGATAATTGTATTTTTAAAAATGTATTAAATTAATTGTACGAGTGTTGGTCATATTAATGATTTCTTTTCTTTTTCTCTCTTTTTATTACGACAGAACTAGTACTTCTTTTGGACAAAGATTTTGGCTTTACACACTTCCGGCCCACCAGCAGCCGAGCGGTTCTGTGCTTAAAGCTAATAGACGTGAGGTGCCGAGTTCGACCCAAGGCCACGCTCTTCAGCCTAACCGTTCGGACTTTTCCTTGTTTTTCTGCGAAACTTGCTTAAATACGGGCTAATACCCCTTAGAATGACTCCCCATGATGGGCACTATTCCTCAGACCTAGGACCTACAGCAGTCAATCGGCCTAATTCCCAAATCCAATCCAATCCCTTACACACTTTTAGTTTGCCAGGATGCCCGTCTGTATCCAATTTTAAAATTTAATTTCTTAAACTATATTAAAATATTTAGAAATTTTATTGATAAACTCATAAACCGTAAAAATTTATTTTAATAAGTTTGAAGTATAAGATTGATTTTTTTTAATACCAACTATGTGAAAAACAACTGAGCCAGGAATTGAACCCAGGATTTTGGCTTGTCGTGCGGATGCTCTTCCACTGAGCCACCTTGGCTGATAACCAGTTTGACATTTCTCATATAACTGTTACATCTGCATTTGCCGATACGGCGACCTTGCCAATGGTTATAATGTGAGAAATGTCGAGCTTAATATTAGCCAGAGTAGCAAATAACCATTTTTTTTTTTTTAGTTACAAAATTGCAATAAATATATAAAATTGCTTGTCGTACTAAATTAAATTCTGTTAAAGTTTTATTTTTATTTTATTTATTTATTTATTTATTACTATTATTATTATTATTATTGAAATATTTTTTTTTTAAAAACTGTAAAAGAAAAATCACGGGCAGACTGGGTACACCCAATAATTTCTTATAAGCTTTATTTTATATACTAAACTATATTTATCAAATTAACATACATATTTCAAATAAAGTTAAAGAATTTTCGCTGAAAAAATTATTGTAACTAAAGCAATGTTTTTTTTTTTTTTTTTTACAGTTCTACCGGAAAATATTTAAAATCGCAATGGCACATTAACGGAACTGTACATTCATTTGGGATTCTTGCATTTCTATTCTTTTCAGTAATCCAATATAGCACACCTTCTCCACAGGAGTGCTTTAAAATGTTCTATGGAGAACAACACATCTTTGGGACATTCTGAGAATGTCCTGAGATTGTTTACGGAGATTTTTGCTATAAGGTATACGCTCGAATTAATTCGAGCTGTGACTACGTCTTTGTGTAATTTTTCCTTAATATTTTACGGCACAAAAAAGCATCACCTAGAACCAAACTATATACTTGGAAATATGTACTGAAAAAATACGCATATACACCTATTTTTTTTTTTTAATACAAAAATTATGTTTTATAACTGTAACATATATTACATATTCTTTGTTTTTCCACATTTTAATTTAATTGTAGTAAAAAGCACTGAAAACTGGTAAGTATAAAAACCATAGTAAAAAAAAAGAAAAAAAGAACACCTTACAGTTATTTTGAGTTGAATTAGTTGGTTTTAACTCTTCAAAAGGCGAGAAAGGGGAGGCATGATAACAGCGTGAAAACAACATTGCAAGTGTATGTATATATGTACTTATTCACATATAGGTATTAAATAAACTGTGGCTAAAATATGAAATATAAATTACACTGTTCAACATAAAAGTTACCCCCAACACCAAATTTGCAAATTTTTATGTGAAATGACCTTCTGAATCTGAATATGACGCCCATTTTGACCTATTACCCACCGTTTTTTAGGGACGGCTATCTAATATTATCATTTTTCGGTAATTTTATCACTATAAATTTGATTTTTAGGAGGGAAGATTTTTTTAACTGTTTAATATCTTCTCAGGGGCTACGAAGTTGGAAAATTCTAAAACATAAACATTTGCGATAAGGGGGAAAATGAGGGGGGTGGATTTGCTATTGAAATTATACATTATATTCCTTATATTTTTTATTTTCTTTTACCCATAAGGAAGTGAAGGTAATGTTTTTGGGTGAAATTTTAAATTTGTTATATTTACACGATTTGAGGTTCCCTGAATCTAAAAATCACGTTTTAGCGGTTGGTCTGTGTGTGTGTGTGTGTGTCTGCCTGTTATCAGCATATCTCAAAAACAAATTATAGTAGAATGTTCAAACTTGGTATTCTAAATGTGTATCTTATAGGGATGCTACACTAGGCTTTTCCGTTAAGATCAAACCGACGATTCGTGCATAGGGACACCCAAGAGAATTCAAATGCATTGTGCCTATGGGGGAAATTTCAGGTAAGTAGAGTTTAACATCTATAGACTGCAATGAACCACATGGAAGGAATATGTATTTTTTGTAATAGAGATAGTTAACTGAAAACATGTAAAAACATGTTTCATGTAGAATATGGTACAGAAATCATTCACTGTTCATTTACAAGGCTAGAGAAAAGAACTAGATTATATTGCAACAATACTTGAAAATTGATGGAAATAAATGTCAGGATGTGCCGTGTGTTATTAATATAGGATTATATTTATGTGCGCCATTTGATGTGTACATAACTTTCAGAAGATATTCAGGGCTGCCAATTTTTAAGCCATAACATTATTTTTCATTTGTTAGAGGAAGTGCTTTAGTATAATATACTATATCATATAATATTTTACCATGCCCAGATAAGCTCCTCAGGAAATTAATTCCTCAAAGCCATATGGTACATAGTGTTTTTTTTTTTTTTTTTTTTAAGTCAAATATTCATTGATTGGTTTCTTGTACATTTAAACGTTTTGAGGCTGCCTGAATACCGAAGTCACGTTTTATAGTTTCATCTTTGCCTGTGTCTGTTAGAGTAAATTAGAAACAAATAATTTCAGGGAATCCAAATGATGTATTTTAAAGTGAATACCTTTGTTACAAGAAAAGTTTGTTCAAGATTGACAAGTTTCAAGGAATGATGCGTGTGAAATTTGTCTGAATAATGTTAATCGAAATTTGAACTTAATAATAGATTTGAATTCTCTATAAATGTAGGTACAATAATGAAACGCGTGTTGAGTGGGGCGGTAGCCCCCTAACATAGAAGTATTTGTCAAATAAATCTGATCCGAAGCATAAGTTGAATTGTTTTAACATAGGTTTACATATCAGTACTCACTATCTTAACCCTTAATCTCCAATGCGTACGTAAAGTATTAAATTTCTGGGTAAGAGAAATTCATGGGAATGACACACCAGATTATTTAATGTATTATTAACGTTATTTATTAAACATTATATATTTTTGTTTTTAAGTGTTAAATTAATTATTTTTCATTCTCCAAATAAAATGCATGGCCAGAAAATTACCAAACAGTGATACAAATTGTGGAAAGGTGTGTTGTCCCGAGAAAACGGTGGGTGACTGGTCAAAATGGGAGTTATATTCGGATTCAGGGGATCAATTTAAATAAGAATCAGAAAGAATGGCATCAAAGCTCGATATTTGTTCTTTTTTGTCAACGCACAGTGTTATTATATACAAGTGCAATTATTTTTCTTGAATTATTGCCTTCATAATTTGCATAAAAAAAAAAAAAACAATTAACCAATTGCAATTTGCATAAAAATTAATAAAAACAAAGAAAGAAAAAAATCAGAAATATTCTAATAATTTTTGCAAGTTTCTGTTTAAAATTATAGAAATATACATATTTTATTAATCTAGATATTATACTCCAATTTTGTTAGTACTAACATTATGTTTTTTAATTCGTATATATATTACATATTAATTTTTTTAAACTTTAAAATGGAAAAATACTTATTAATAATAAGAGCTGCAAAAATTCGTTACAATTATTTCAGGCGGAAATAATTGGGCTCAAATCTTCAAAAGGCGAGAAGAAGGGAGCATGACAGCAGCGTGAAATCAACACCCTATGTATGTGTATCCAGATGTGTAACATTCATAGTTTTTTCGGAATAAAAGAAATTGTTTAAAATTTTAAAGAAATATTAACAAAAACGATTATTTTTTATACAAAAGAATATGATTGATGTTTTCTGGATTTTACTTTTTTTTAAAAGTTTTTATTAAAAAACTATATTATAGATCTGGAAAACTATGCTGTTTAAACTAACCAGAAAAAAAAAATGAAATGAGTAAATATGAACATTTTCTTTCTTTTCTTTCTTTCTTTCTTTTTTTTTTTTTTTTTTTTTTTTTTGTATGAACTTTAGCTGCATGATAAAACTGAATAAGATACAGATAATACGAAATTGATAAATATCATCGTAACGAATATTTGTTTATTTCTGCCAAATCACTGTTAATACATATGAATGTAATGTCAATAAATATTTTTTTTTCGTTCAGTTCAAAAGAGTTTTGTGTTTAGATAACACTGCGCTCTGAACGAAAAAGGATTGTTCTAACGGTAAAGTATAACAAGTACGGTATAAGGTTAGTAAATACTTCACAGCATTTAAATTTTTTAATTTATATTGATTGCAGTGATTAGATGCATTTGTATTTTTCTTCCAAAAGTGTTGAATTTAACATTAACCTCTAATTGAAAAGCCATAAAATAATTTCCAATTATATGCTAGTAATTATATTCAAAGAAGTTTTGAAGAAAGACTGATCACTATATTTTTAATCCTTTTATAAATAAAAAGTAAAACTAGTTTCACTGAAATTGCTCAAAAATACGCTTCGAATTTAGTAGGAGTAATGTTTTATCCTACACTGTAAACATAAATGTGTAAATTGTTAAATTCAGTTTAAAAAGTGTCTTAAATGGGTGGTCATTTTTTAAGTGAAAAAGAAATGTCTTACTTTTTAAGACACCTTTTTGCATCAGAAATTAAGATATTGCAAGCGTCTTAAAACGCCGCCATGTTTTAGGCTTAAAAACACCGCCATGTTAGGCTTAAAAATACTACCGTTTTTAAGGCATTTTAACCGACTTCAAAAAAAGAAGGAAGGTTCTCAATTCACACAGTATGTTTTTTTTTTATGTTTGTTAGCTCATAACTTCTGAACGGATGGTCCGATTTTGATACTTTTTGTTTTGTTGAAAAGGTCTTGGCCTGAAATAGGTCCCATTGTAATATCTTTACGATCTAAAGAAAATACAGGGTACCCAAAAAAATCAGTCCCAACTCCTTTAACTGCTAAACGGTTGCAGCTATAGTGATAAAAATGGTATGTAAGTATAGCAAAGTGGCCATACAGTACCAGGATAAACCGCTTGCAGCGCCACCTGGTGGAAAAAAAACAGAGTTAGTATTCCTATCTCGAAAACGGTTCTAGAGAAAATGTGAATTACAAAGCCGAAGAGTATCACCGATTTAGTACAAAAAGATAGTTTAGACATTCATGCTAACGTTCCCATCTCGGAAACGGTTCAAGACAGTGGGAAAAAGGGAATTAAAAAATTGCAGAGAATCATCAATTTAGTACAAAAAGATAGTTTTGACATTGATGCTAAAAATACAAGGCTAAAAACCTACATTTTTTTGTTCTCAATTTCTTACACAATACACACTTGAGCTACATTGCTCACGTTGTAGCGTAGCTGGTGAGACATACGCTATATAGTTCAAAATACGGTTACTTGATACTTTTTGTTTTGTTGTAGAGATCTTGGTCTGAAGTAGGTCCCATTTTATCTTTAAGATCAAAAGAAAATACAGGGTGCCCCAAAAGTCAGTCCCGACTCTTTTAACTGCTGAACAGCTGCAGCTATACTCATGAAAGTGATATGTAGGTATAGGAAAGTGGACATGTGCCATGCGATTCAACCGCCTAAAGCGCCACCTGGTGGAAAAGAGTGGAGTTAGCGATCCTATCTCGAAGAAGTTTCAAGACAGGGGAAAAAAGTGAATTATAAAATTGCAGAGCATCATCGATGTAGTACGAAAAGATAGTTTAGACATTAATGCTAAAAACAGAACGCTTAAAACGTGCATTTGTTTGTTCACAATTTCCTATTTTGTGCACACTTGAACGACATTGCATATGTTGTAGCGTAGCGGGTGACATTTATGCAATGTAAAATTCAAAGTATGGTTACTGTAAGCGGTAACATCGATTAACGCATAAACGTTTTAAACCGACTTCATAAAGTAAGAGGTTCTCAATACAAAACATGCTTCTCGTTGTTATTGTTGAAATTTGTTAGCTTATAACTTCGTAAGATATGATTTAATTTTAATAATACTTTTTTTGTTGTCGTAATAATCTTGGCCTGGAATAGGTTTGATTACGATTTCATTAAGATATAAACAAATTACAGGATACTCACAAAAGTCTGTTCTCACTCTAACTGCTGAACGCATGCAGCTACACTGGTAAAAGCAGTATGTAAGTATCGATGTTGAAATCTCTGTCCGTCAGCTGCAATGCATATTTTGCTCTTTGTTTGAACTTTACGCTGCGCAGTTTCCAGCGCAGCGGGTGACATGTATTCACTGTAAAGTTCAATATATATGCCTCTCGGGACGGCCCTACGTGGACTTCGGTCCTCGTATAGCTCAACACCGCTCTTCGAGCGGTGAGCCGGGGTCGTTCCCCTGTTCAATATATATGCCTAACAGAATTTTTGGTTACGAATACAGCGTAACCGTTCTTTACATTTCTAAAGACTTTTTTATTTAACGTATGTTCGTCCAATAGATAATTTTTTGCTCATATCCGATAAAGGAAAGAAAAGTGATACAACTTAAAAATGCAGCATTTGAGAAAAATCAACTTAAAAATAATTTGACTAGAATTAAACTGGCACAACTGTCTCTCGAGTGGATAACTTTCTAGATGGAGATGTAACATTTTTGTTTACATTGGGTGCATTTCACGTATTTTTCAGTGACATAAACCATTTTTTGAAATGCCCCTTTTGTTGGAAGTTGTGATTTGTGAAACTTCCGTTGAACGTCTTCTGATGTTCTGCTATATGAATAAGTTTTCACTGAAAAGAGAAAAATAAAATCTTTTTGTAAAAAAATAGAACCGACTCCAAAAAGGAACTACACTATTCAAACAACTAAAAATGAAAGAAAATTGGCAGAAAATGGAACCGTAAATTGCGCCTAAAAGTATAAAATAATTCCCTTTGCCAAACAACCTATAACACTTCAATTAATCATAACTTTTGAAGTCGGAGAGCAAAATTAAATAAAAATTGATACCTTTATTCAATACAAAACTCAAATCCTATTCAAAATACACATCTCACATTAATACCTGCAAAACGCAGCCGAAAACTACTTTGACTCAAGAAAACTAATAAGATTTCGTAAGCCGCAAAAGTTGGCGAAGATGCTGATATCTGCCGTCCTTGGTGAAAGAAAAATCGCAAAATTATCTGGCAAACATATCTAATTTCTTTGGAATATCATGATTATTTTGATAAGGTATATCAAGAGAGTAATCAAGAATATGAAACAACACATCGTACAATATAGTATACAGTGATAAAATAATAAAGGAAACATGAAAATGGATCATTCGAGACAACCGCATTTGTTGCTACTGATCTAGAAACCTTTAAAAACTAATTAAATTTTATTTAATATTGCGCCGACTTCAAAAGTTATGATTAATTGTAGTGTTATAGGTTGTTTGGCGAAGGAAATTTTAGGCGCAATTTACAGTTCCATTTTCTGCCAATTTTCTTTCATTTTTAGTTGTTTGAATAGTGTAGTTCCTTTTTAGAGTCGGTTCTATTTTTTTAAAAAAAGATTTTATTAATAAATATAAATAAGTAAATATGGCGTGCGATTATTTTTTTCTGTCAAAAATATATTTTAGAATTGTTTAGAGCATTAATGAAATATTTTTATATAAAAAAAGGAAAAAGTCTCCTTTTCCGGCGTTGGGATTCGAACTCACACAGTTTAAGGAAACCGAAACCTCGAGCCAGACATCGTCGGGGTGATGCATTTACCAATCACGCTAACGTCGAACACAGGAATACGTGTTTTTATTATATAATATACTGCAGTATTCGTGAAACAAATCGCAGTGTTATGTTTTACTTCTAATTTTCTGCCGTAAAACTATTGATAGTACTGTCCGTTTTCGTAAACCATGTCTACCTCTCGCGGAACGATCCTACTCGGAAAAGGGGTGATGCGTTGAATGAGATGGGCACTTAGCCAAATGCGCTTTTCGTTCTACACGTGTTCGTTTTCTTTTTATGAGTCTTCAATATTTATTTTACCTTTTTACGCGAATTTAAAGTTTAATTTTTAATTTTAATTAACAATATTTTATTTAATGTAATTTATATGACAATATGCGCGAAAAATAAAAGGTGTAAAATAATCATGATAAAAAAATCTAATGATTTGATTTAAATACGATTTTCTGTAAATTTCTGTAAAATAGAGATCCAAAAATATGGTATTTTTATTTTAGCAGTATAATTTAAAAGAAAAAAATATATTACTTTTACTACAGGTAAAGTCTACTGTAAACGTTGTTCTTTTTCTCTTGTTTTATTAATGAATTATGTAAATTTTACCTAATTTAAGTCATTTTTAATTAATTTACTACTATAATCAGTGCATGAAACAAGTGTTCAGGTATGACAGATATAGTACGAATTTAGAGATCAAGTAAGCAAATAAAAATAATTTTAACTGAAAAAAAAAAAAAAAGAAGAAGAAGAAAGAAAACAGGCATTTACTTTTAAGTTTACGGATTTTATTTTGCATCGAAGAATAAAACTGATCTTCTACACTTATTTAAAAATTACAAGGGGGAAAAATCAGCATTTTGCCTTTATACGAATATAACGAAGAAGTATCGCCTCAAAATTCAATAATGTCCTGAAAAGAAAAAAAAAGAAAAAAGAAACCGCAACTTATCTCTTACTCGTAAAATGTAAACATTCTCTCATCTTCTACGCTTCTACCCTATTTTAACAAAATCAATGCAGACCTCACGCATGCGCATAGGTGAGCAGGGTCACAGCTAACGAAAACAAACAATATGGTATCTTAAGCTTAATAAATATTATTATCTTAAATTTCATATTTAGAGGACCAGATTTTTTTAATAATGTATAACAAGTATGTGAAGGTTGCATCCCTCAAAGATAAGGATTTCTTTCCTTAAAGTGATATTTAAATAAAAACGAACTGTAATCATGAATACAAGAAAATTTGTAGTTTTACATTTAGATGTAGGTGAATCTGTGAAAGAAAAAAGTTTTTAAATGAATAATAATAATAAGAAAGAAAGAAAACAATATGCACAAAATATTCATGATTGTTCACTTATAAATTTGCTTTCTTCTGTACAAACGACTTGCTACATCTGTCTTCACACTTTTTCTTTTAATATAAGAAAGCTTTAAAGACAAAGATTTTTTTTTTTTTTTTTTTTGAACAAATTAAGCTTTGTGTCTAAATATGTCTTTTATGAATTGTGTTAAATATAATAGCATGCAAATATTATTCACATACCTAGAGTATTATTCCATAAAAATATAATTTCATAAAGCTACCATAATTTAAGTAGTTTAAATGCTTATTATATAAAATAATAATAGATTTATTGAATGTGGAAAGAAGTAGAATAAGCATATTTTCTTAGATTCCATATGAAAAATTTTCTAAGTAATGCAAGTGTCTGAATTTCTAAAGTGTCTGAAAATTCAAATGCGTTCTGCTGTCTGAAAACTCACGTATTTACGTGTTTCAGACATTTTTGTGTCTGAATTGATATTTCAGACATATTTCTGTCTTAAATTAAAATATCTATAACGTCTAAGGTACATTTTAAGACATTTACGTGTCTTAAATGCCGTTTAAGTTGTTTTTATGTCTTACTTTAAGACCCTTTTATTTGCTGTGTAAATAATGTTTTGCATTATTAAAAATTATACAAATGAATCATAATCACCAGTGGGCATTCTTACATTTTCACGTGTGTGTTTTATTGTGTGTGTGCAGTTTTGAACGTTTTAATACTATTTTAAAAAATATTACTCTGAAATAGTAGTGACAATGTAATAAAACGCATGTACACATTAGAGAAACTCTGCGACACCTGTAATAACTGAATCATGTTTAAAAATAACTGTAGTGTATTTTAATATTTTAAAACATTACAACATTCAAAACTGTTATTTTTACATTTCTGAAACATTATGCCCTTACAAAGTATGATAGTTGTGGAACTGCAAGTGAAAAAGAAAATAGTCTGGTCTATATAAGCAAATGGATAAAGAGTAAGTTCAGGGTAAAAAAGAAGCAGATCGAGTTCATTTATTACAATGCCTGTTAGTTTATAAAAAAATGTGGTACAATGCTTAAAAATTGCAGCAAAATTTACGATTTTTTGTCCGTCAGCAAAGTTTCCGGCCAAATACCCATTATATAATGTTTTGCCCGTCATTTATCATTTTAAAAACCACTTTACATATAAGTCAGTTTTTATTTACTCATCTGAAGATACCTATTACAAATGATTAATAAAGTTTACTATAAAAAGAAATGGTAAAAGACTGCTGAAAAACCTTGTGGTAAGGCGGAAAATTTCAAGTCGAACCAGGAAATGCGGATGCGCCCCTCTTCTAGGTAAAAAACGGTCGCAAACTTAAAAATAGAACGGGCGAAGGCACGTAAATTTACGCGTATTTTTTTTTTTTTTTTAACAGTGTAATCTTGGAACTGTTTTAAGGGAATTTCGCTGCCGTAAAGAACAATGCGGGACAAATGACTAGCGATCAACTGCGGTTGTCCGTTCATGTGTCACTGTCCATCGATTGCACACAAATAAATGATAGCCCCACGCACAGTTGATTTACACCACAAATCAGTCTCTAACAAATAACAAAAATGTCTGTAATAAATGAAGATGCTTGTATTGAAATTTTTGTCCTTGTTTGTATTTTGATGTATATCTCCCCAAGCGGAATTTGTTTATTATTTATTCATTTTACAGAATTTCTGAGCGCACCTATTGAATTGTGCATTTCCAAATTGTCGACTCAATCAGCATTTCAGGTACATCTACAGAAAGGGCTGAATTTATAATGTTTTATTAGGACTACTCTGCATAAGAAGAAAGTTTTAGATTCGTAAAAATTTTCAAACTCCGGTTTTCGATGTGCTTAAATTTTTGAGATGTTCTAAACACAATTTCATTATTTTTCGAAAATGTGTGTGTGTGTGTTTTAAAAATTTTGTGCACAGTTTTGCGGACGCTGTATCTCAGGAACTAATGAAGAAATTTAACCAAACTGGCGTTTTAGTTGGACCTTGACCTAAATCGGTGTTGATTACATTAATGGATCAATTGCTTAACTAGTAAGTGTCATCCCATTTTTTTTTTTTTTTTTTTTTTTACTTCCATTGCCCGACTACCGTAGGTAATGGAAGTACTGTATTCGGTCCAAAAGCTCGATATCAAGATTTCACCTGATTTACATGTTTTAAGGTTCCGTGAGTCCAAAAAAGTGGTTTTTGGAAAATTCGTCAGTGTGTGTGTATGTGTGTATGTGCGTGTGTGGAATCTTCTAATTATTATATCTCCGAAACTAATAAAGATAGAACAACTACAAAACTTCAGAAATGAGACAGGTCTGGTGTACAGATGAATTTTATAAATTTTGGTGAAAAATGGAAAACCGGAAGTGGGATATTCGAAACCGGAAATGGGTCCTTAATTTCCTCACTCTAAACGGCTCTAACGATTTTCTTCAAATTTGCTAAACAAACACTGTATTACACTCCTTTTCATATTTATAAGGACAATTTATGTTTTGAAATAACTAATGTAAAATAATTGTGAACAAGATTATACTAAGTGCACTTAATATATATAGTATTCTAAAAACCGACTCTAACGATCTTCTTCAAATTTGCTATACAAACGCTGTATTACTCTCCTTCTCATATTTATAAGGACACTTTATGTTTTGAAATAACTAATGTAAAAATAATTGTGAACAAGGTTATACTAAGTGCACTTAATATATATAGTATTCTAAAAAGCAAAATTGTTAATTGTTTTTTTTAATATGGAACAAAAATAATAAAAAATAGTGCAAAATATTTTTTTCTCCCCGTTTTCAAATGTTCATAATTATAGGGACAGTCAAGGTTTTTGTCGTTTATTTTAACTTACTAGCGGATAAATTACAGTTCACATGCGTTTTTATTAACTACTGGGCTAGATAAATTCATATATAAGCCTTCAATGTTTCTTGGACGGACATTACTGATAATTCCTCGAAAAAAAATTTTCACGTAGTGAAGTATGATAGATATGTTTTTTAAGTGGAAATATAATTTCAATCCGCCGAATTTCTGATGAAATTTGAAGATCTAAAATTGCCGAAGGAAACGTAATCAAACGTTGAACTGCTAGTTCGATAGGAGAGAGGTCTGATGCAAAATCAGAGTTGTTTTATTGAGATCGAAGACTCATAATTCATCTTAAGGTTCTATTCATAATGGCTGCTGCTGAATTTGCTCGTAATTTTTAACGAAAGGTTGGGGTCCACATTTATGCATGTTTAAAATAATTAATAATATGTTAAAATGAATAAAAAACCTGTAATAATCAGTTAACATTTAATGGGGAAAAGAACGTCTATGTTAAAGTTTAATAAAGACAATAATAAATGGTAAAATGTTGCATTTTCGGATGAAAAAACATTTTATTTTTGATTAACCTAAAGGTTTTAACAGTTGCTGGCATGATCTGAAGATAGCGGAAGACAGAGCAGATTTTTTAAAGGCAGATATGAATCGGACATTTAAAGGTGGATCTCTGGTGCACTGGACACCTGTTTCTACTGAAGGCAGAATGAATTTAGTAATTTTTTTTTTATTATTATTATGAGCATCAAGATAATATCTGCAAATTTTAAACGTGGAATTCTCAGATTTTTGTTAGATTTTGGGGGGTAATGATATTTTTTTTCAACAAGATTTACAAATTTGCTCTACTTCTAGAGCAATAGGAAAAAGTTTGAAGAAAGAAACTTCTGTATTATTGACTTTCCCGTGGCCTGAAAGTTGAAAAAACCTTAACTTATCATAATAGAAATGTGCATGCAAGTGGAAAGTAATTTTAAATAGTTTAAATGTTTTCAGATTATCATCTATGCTGTATGAAATGGTATTGAAACTGAATAAAAGAAAAAAAATGTATATATATATATATATATATATATATATATATATATATTAGAGAGAATTTCTCACTGTTTCACCCTAAAAAGAGACCCCATAAAATATTAATTTAAAGAATAACTGAAAAAAAAAATTACCAAGATTCGAGATGTCCTTATAATTGTGAACACTTGAAAAATCATCTTTTTGACCGTATTTAAAGTTTTTTAAGATAGAAAATCAATAAAACGTTTTAAATGTAGTCTGCTAATGAAATTCAAATTAATACAAAATATATTTGTTTAAATAATAGTGTTCAGTGTTTAGTTAATATAGAAAAATGGGTGTCCTTATAATTATGAGAATCAATGAAGATGTCCTTTCGAAATTGATAGGCGTACTGTATAAATAGCTCAATTTCAGGTACTGCAAGTGCGTTCCTTTCAAAACAACTGCATGGATGTTTTTCAAACTTGCAATATTAAGCCTTTATTATATATCCTTTTGTATGTAATTGTTGTTTTCTGGTAAACAATTGAATATGCCAAGTCTTGGTAAAAGTCGGTATCTCAAAAACAGCTCTAACAATTTTCTTGAAAATTGTTACACAAACCCATTTTATATACCCTTTCTCATGCTTTACGTGGTATTACAGGAAAATTAATAGTCCTCCTGATCAGATAGACCAGTTTTAGACCTTGAAAATCCGCGTAAAAAAAAAAAAAAAAAAAAAAAAAAAACACTCCACTTTATTATTATTATTATTATTATTATTATTATTTTATTATGTAAACTCCAATTTATATGTCTTTACACGTGTATGAAGTTTCTGTTACAAAAAAAATTGTATAGTAATTTCTCCAAAAACTGCTTATAATACGTGTAATAGTGGGTAATGGAAGTTGTGTGGTTGTTTCACACCAAACTCTTTTACGTAACTTTAATATGCAGTATAGGACAAAACTTTATGTAGGGACTGAGCTTTCTGCCTGATGGGGTGCATATCGGGATGTAAATTTTCAGTATATTTTAAAAGAAATTTTATCATGACTAATTAAACCGGAAATGTGTGCGGATATCAATTTTATCGACATAATGATATTTCTTTTTTCATTTTTAACAATTAATAAATAAATAAATAAAATGAAATAAAATAAACAAAATACAATATAAAGCGCATTTATTATGGTTTCTTTACAAAAGTGATTTTCAAAGTTTAATACTGAGATAAAAATTGTCTGCATACATCATGGAAAAAAATATGTTTAAAAAAAAAAATAAAATAAACCAGTGGATCTACAGATCAGGAAACACAACGTCCTATTTGCATTACGCATTATTCAACAGATTGTTTTTATTTATTCCTTTTTATACGAGTTGATCTGCAGAACAGGAACCTCAACATACTTTTTGCATCACGCATTATTCAACAAATCTTTTCTTTTTTTATTCCTTATTATATAATATATATATATATATATTGATTCGATTGATTTGTTACATAGACAGAAACGTTCCTGAGGGGGCTACCGCTCCCTCGCCCTCACTGCTGTATCACTCTTTCTGTAACTATCTGTATTATATGTATTCCTAATAACTGTTTGTCTAGTGTTAATTCCCTGTAATTCATAAATATTTGTAAAAAATTTCCTGCGAAATGATTACATGACATATCGGAATTATTTTGTGTAACCCTATAAATGAATTACCAATTCTATGTCCACATATCTTCACTAAAAACATTATAACAAAATTTCATTATACTTAACGAGATGTAACCATGTTAAAATAAATTTTAATGCATACCGACTGTAGACCGTAATAGTGCGAAATTATTTTATGTATCACAGAAAAGGACCCACAGTAATTATTTACACTAAAAAGAATACATCTAGTTAATTAATTATAACTTATTAATATTTCAACTTAATTTAGCATTATTTGGAGTACGTCATCAGAACTCTTTTGTGGGGTTCCGTAAATAAATTATTTAGTCTATACATATTCTTTTTCAAGAATAAACATGCTTTTAAGCATCTTTATAATGTAAGTTAATTCCATTATTTATTGAAATTTTTCCGACTGAGTGAAAGTAATGCCTGGACCGGGAGTCGAACCCCGGATCTGTGTCTTACAAGGTCAAGGCTTTACCAATTGAGCTATCCAGGCCGACAACCCGGTCGACATTACTCACTCAGACAACCATTAGGCAGAAACAATCTGGTCTATCATTTAGATAGCTCAACAGAAAGTATGCCGCAGGTAATGGAAAACACCATTAAACAATGGGAGAAAGAAATACAATTTTTAATAAAACCACACAATCAACTGTGGAAGAAAATCATATTTATTGAAATTTTTCCGACTGAGTGAAAATAATGCCTGGACCGGGAGTCGAACCCCGGATCTTTGACTTTCTGCCTTTGACTTTCTGCCTAATGGTTGTCTGAGTGAGTAATGTCGACCGGGTTGTCGGCCTGGATAGCTCATTTGGTAGAGCCTTGACCTTGTAAGTCAAAGATCAGGGGTTCGACTCCCGGTCCAGGCATTATTTTCACTCACTCGGAAAAATTTCAATAAATATGATTTTCTTCCACAGTTGATTGTGTGATTTTATTAAAAATTGTAATTCCATTATGTTGAATGCAGCATAAGCGCATTAAAGTGCATTTATATAAAAAAATCCTCATAGGCTCTAGTATTACGAAAATCTTTTGCGTATCTCCGTAAACGAACCATAAACATTGTATGCACCAGTAAAAACTATTCAGCTTATTCTACGTTTTTCATGAATAATTCTTCGAAATTTGACATGGTTTAGCTGATTACGCTGCACTTCCAGAACACTTTTGTATGCCCTGTACATTAATTAGGAAGACTAAGACCACATATTTTCTGCAGAAAAAATAAGTTTAAGCATATTAGTAATGTACGCTAATTTCATTTTACTTATTGCAAAGTAATGATGTCAAAATGCGTTTAAACGAAATTCACCTCATATGCCACAATGATAAAAATTTTGTCGTGTCCATAATAAAAGTATACATCCATAAAAAATATAGACATAAAAAATTATACAGCTATTTCTATTCAGAGCCTGAATGTGTGTGCGTATTCCATAGGCCGTAATGATAAGAAAATTTCTGGTGTGTCCCTGTACACGAACTACAAATAGAATACATATCCAAAATTATACAGGTAATGCCGCGTGACTCATAAATATGTGTACCAAATTTCAAGTAGATAGCGTGAATTTATCCGGCCACTATCGCGTGACACACAGGCAGACAAGCACACAGACAAACACGCATTTTTTTTTATTCTCAAAAGGGAGACCCCAACTGACGTTTCGGCAAAAATAATAATTTAATAACTAATACAGGCCTGCGAAATCATATTTTTGAGATTTGAATCAGTATGAATCAGTAAAATTGCTATTGAAACCAAACCAAGCTTCAATTAAAGAGCATGGTCGAAAACATTGGGTACCGTAGGAATTTGTTGATACAACTCCCATGGGGGTGAGATATGCCTCCTATTATTCTTAGTTATTTCTATAAACGCAAAAAAAAACACGCAGCTCAGTGTGACCGGTGGTACAGCGCTTGTGTGCTTGACTCCGGGTACGGAGGTCGTGGGATCGAGCCCCCGCAAGGCAATTTTGTATTTTATTTTTATTTTTTTATTTCAACTGTAATATTTATTTTTAACATTTTAAATTAAATTAAATCATTATTATAAGAGAAAAAATAATTATATTAAAACAAGTTTTTTTTTTTTTTTTTTTTTTTTTTTTTGTTCAACGCGGACAACTTAATATTTTCTATTTGTTTATTTTTAACCAATTTATTTATTTATTTATTAAATTTAAAGAAATTAATAATTTAACGGGAAATACTTTTATATTATATTTAGGTAAGATTTTGTTAATGATTACATTCAGATAAAATTTTGTTAATGATTGTTTTATGTAAATTATTAATTACTATTTTTTAACGACGACATTAATAGCAAGAGTTAATCGTCTGCTCTCAGTTGTATTATTCATTCAGGCAATTTTTTGCATGAAAAATCCTGAATGCTGAACAGCTGTTGCTTAACTATTTGACGTCGCATTTAACTTTTATTTCAAATATCTCATTAAACAACTGTCAAATTTCGTGGTGTCGGAAGAACTGATAATAATATTGAAGACAATGTCAAAATGATTTTACTAATTTATAATTAATTTACATCTAAAAAAATTCAAAATCTGGGTAAATATGAAATTTACAAATCAAGTAATCTCGATGAAAAGCCAAATACTTGACAAAATATTCGTGATGAACAATAATTGACGGTGAACAAAATTGAAATTCAAATAATTGTGATCAATCTTTTTGTATTTCTTGTTCTAATTCCGAAAAATACTTATGGTTTCATGATTGTTCTACTTTTAATCATAACTGTTATAAATTAGAAACTATATTCGTAGCTTTAAACACGGTTTTCTTTATATATATATATATATATATATATATATATTTATATAAATGTATTTCTTAAATTCGTTCTCTATACTTTATTAATCGGAATTCTCAAATAAATAAATAAATAAATAAATAAAATAAAATAAATAAATATATAAATAAATAAATCTCCTTAATGTAATAAATATTTTCTCTTAAATTAATAGTTTTGTTTAATTAAAAACGTACAGATAAAAAAATGAAAAAATCACAAAACGCCCTTGCAGGACTCGATCCCAGGACTCAATCCCCGTAATCGAAGTCAAGCACGCTAGCACTGCAACATCCGTTCACACAACGGTCTGACTTTTGTTTCCAAAAACTAATAGTGGCATATTTCGCCCCTATGTGGGTTGTTGCAGCAAATTTGTAGTGTACCCTATGTTTTCAACCATGCTCTGTATCCCGTTAGTAGTCGCTATAGACAGCGCCACCTATTACAGATTGCGCACTTTTTATTTAACTCTCACCAATAATTTTAAGAAATGATGTGATGGACGTTCCTTCGATATTATTCGCGTTTTATATTTTCAAATGCTACTTCTGAAAAATTTTGGTGGCTATTGAATAAAGAAATCTGGCAACATTGAAGGATGGGCGGCAAATCGACCAACTAGCTACTACTACCGGGTTAATATAAGCTTGGTTTGGTTTCAATAGCAATTTTACTGATTCATACTTCCCTTGTAAGTAGTGATGGAGATTGGAAGAATTCACTTAGAGACTCGAAACAATTTATGTATAAAATACATTAAAATAGGCTATTATTTACATATTATCTTTTACATGTGTTCTTTTGCTTGAAAACTCCTTTTTATCGTGTGCGTGGTGTGAGGACATTGACCGGGGGGGGGGGGGATTCTCTATGCAGCATCCAATTAACATGTTAACACTCCCTTCCTCTACATTTCTTTAATGTCTTAATGAAATGGCTCTCCTTGCTTTTCCATCAAATCACCTAGATTTCCTGGGAAACAACTTAGATGTGAGTTGAAAACTTGAAGCCTTCAGATTAAACAATTTAATTCAGATTAAACAACTTTATCCTCAATCAGCATTCAAAAATACACCAGAAAACTTATCACTTTAAAGAAAAAAATTTCTTCGTCGACCTGTGTAATTTGTAATGCATGAATTTACATAAGATTATGTAAAAGAAAGTTTTGTGTTGGCCACAACATAGAAGTTTCGCATTTGTTATTTTCTGTATGTATATTACCAATTTAAAATTTTGTGGAGGGGTGGTTGAATATTAAAAGTTTAAAACTTCTTTTAAATATAATAAGTTTTTTCAATCAGACAATTTCTCTCTTAGTGCACTAGTAATCATGTACTATTCACCCCTTTTTGTCGCTCCTGTGGAAATGACGGAGGGAGTTTTCACTCTCTATTTCTTGTGTCCGTGATATTTCCATGCAGGAGTGTTCAGAAGTGACTCACGAAAAAGATTGAAAAACAAACCATTTTCGATACCCTGTAATTTTTTTATTTCTAGTTTTATTTTCCAAATTGAAGTAACAGACTCTTCAAAATGTAATTGGAGACAGTAGGTTTATTTTAAACTGTTAGCACTATGTAATTTTCAGTATTTGTAACACTTACTTTATAATCTAAGCTCAGTTAGGCTTTTGAATGTATGTGTTTTTGTGCACGGTGGTAATATATATACGTATATATATATATATATATACAGGGTGACAAGAAATAACTTGGACGAAGTTTCAAACAAAATATCTGTAACTACCACTAAAGTTATAAACTTATATCATTAAGTATTGATCCTAGAAAGTGACTAAAGAGGTATAAGTTTGTTGTGATTACCATTACAGTTAACAAACTATCTGCCCTACTTGAATTACATAAGCACGGAAAGAAACTGTGTGAAATTGTTCAACTATTGAAAGTGCCTAAGCAGACGGTTTCATAGACAATCAAAATGTATAAAGAACTCGGACATGATGGTAACAGGCCAGGAAGAGGAAGAAAGTGCACAGTTAACACATCAAGAAACCGGAAAGTTATAAAAAAACGAGTTGAACGAAATCTTAGGATTTCAATGAGAAAGGTTGCTAGAGAGATGAAGATCAACAGAGAAACCGCACGTTTGATGGCAAGAGTAGAGCTTAGTCTTCGCCCTTACAAAATGAAAGAGGCTCAAAAGCTAACAACAGAGAACAAACGCACAAGACTTCAAAGGTGTAAAGAATTGTTAAAGCGGGCCGCAGGTGATCGATGACAAACATTTGTCTTCACAGATGAGAAACTGTTCACGATTGAACAAGCTCACAATACCCATAATGATAGAATTTGGTCAGCAGAAACACCTGGACCTTCTTGCATTTTTGAACGGCGTCAACGACCCCAATCTGTAATGGTTTGGGGTGGGATATGTGCTAGTGGGAAAACACCGCTTGTTTTTGTTGATCAAGGGATAAAGATTAATCAACAAACATATCGCAAACTCATTTTGGAAGAGGTCTTACCATTGGTCGCAAAAGTTCTTTGGAAACAAAAGATGGACCTTCCAACAGGATTCCGCACCTGCACACAGAGCTAAAGGCACTCAAGATTGGAGCAAGTCAAATTTTCCTGACTTAATTGGAGCTCAAGAATGACAGCTGTATTCCCCAGATTTGAACCCAATGGATTATTCTGTTTGGTCCATCTTGGAGACAAGGGTGTGTGCTGCACCTCATAAATCTTTGGCATCCCTGAAGAAATCCTTATGCAAGGAATGGGATAAAATATCAGTAAGTGAGTTGCGGCCCATAGCCGAAAATTTTGTGACACGTTTAAAGCTCTGTATTAAGGCTAAAGGTAGCCACTTTAAAAATTTGTAACTATATTAGACAAAATAATGTATTCATATTTATTTTGAAGTTTGGTCGTAATATTTTCATTAGCATTAAAGTTATAATGTATCATGTATCATGTGTGTCCAAGTTATTTCTTGTCACCCTGTATATATATATTAATATTGTGTACATTATGTAGTCCTAATGACAAAGTGATTCGGTTTCTAAATTTAGTATAAATGCATGTGAGAATGATTCGAAAATAAGTTATATTTATGAAAGTTCGGATGCCGAATCTGAAAACTGTGTATTATTTATATAGCCTTGTATTATACGTAAAATTCTTTTCATAAAATTCTGTTTCAATGTTTAAAGCACATATCTTTTATTTCTATTTACTAGAAAAGCAATAATCAGTCATAATAAGCCTTTTTTTTTTTTTTTTTTTTTTTCAAAATTAAATTTCATTGATTTCAAGCTAGAAAAGAATTCCAAAAGTTAAAAATGGATATGTATATTGTTCTTAGACATTATTTTGTGTACCTTTCTTGAATAAAAAAAATAGACACCTTTTTTCCCTATTTTCTTGAAAATTTCGAGATCGTGAAGGGTTTGAAAATAAACTTCAACGTTTCCCAAACAAATGCTGTCGATTCAGGATTTTTTTTTCTCTCCAACCAATTTTTTTACAATTTCTGTGCTAATTTTAACCATTTTCTCAGTGCTTATTGCTAAAACAGCACTAAATAAATGGCTATAATTAAATTTACCGAAGTCGGAACCGTATTTTAAGGGAATGTTAAACATTATTTCTAAGAGAACAAAATACCTATTATTGACGACAGCTGGACCCCACGTTAATCCATAATTATTAACTTTTACATGTTTTGGCTAAAGGAAAATTTTAATAGAGAATTTTTTTTGTATCTCTGTAACAGTTTTCGCTGATTAAATAAACTGAAAATTTCTCGATAGATAAAAAAGTGGAAAAGTTGTTAACAATGTGAATTTATAAAAAATTAGTTTATATAATTACTTATTATCAAGTGTACATTTTTAATTACATTTCCTCATTCATAAAAGTCAGAACTATGAAATTAGTTTGCTAATTAAATTGATTTTTTATTTTAATATTTTATTTTGAAACTAAAGTGTGCAAAAATACACCTTACTTTACTTTTCGAATTTTAAAGCGCTAATAAACATATTAAAAATGTAAAAGATAATCTTAACACTTTCGCGAACGCTGACGTTTATTCACGTCATTTGGAAATTTGTAACTCCGCCAGTAGGCGTTTCTTTTGCAATTTGAATGTTGCTATATTTTAAGAAATATTTATTCCACTTTTTTATATATGCTGTATTAATAATTATGAAAAAGTAATATACAAAATGTCTTTCAGCATATCAATCTTAAAAACTTTAATAAATTTTATTTTATATCCAACGTTTCGGTTGAATTCCTTCATTAACCCTCTTCAGGGAAGAAACGATGTTCAAAAAACTTAAAACATAGATAATTTAGGTTATTCGGTGATATCACAAATACATCTTCAGGGAAAATCAACAGATGATTACACAATTTATAAAAATATACTATATACATTCTAAAAATATGCTAAAACATTTAATTGAATTTAAACAAGACACTACAAGAAAAGGAAAGTACTAAAGCAAATGGAAACAAAAGTATCAATATTGCGGGGTTGCCAGAACTAAGCTAAAAGCAGGGTAACCATAAATTAATTTAAGCCCAAGAAATGAAGCCAAATTGATGGGGGGTTTATGGATAAGGAATCGTTACAAATTTATGTTTTTCTTTTAATAATTTCGAATGATTCATAAAGAAGAGCTTGGTTTTTATTGTCTGTATTGTAAATTATCCTGGCATTTTCAAAATCGGGGTCAATAGGATTAGCATTATAATTTCGTGAAAAAGCTGTGTTGGGTCTGTTATATTTTAAATCTCCAATGTGTTCTTTCATTCTATCACAAAAAGGTCTATTAGTCATTAAGAGAGTTAATGAAGGAATTTAACCGAAACGTTGGATATAAAATAAAATTTATTAAAGTTTTGAAAATTGATATGCTTTTTATGATTGAAGAGGGTTAATGAAGGAATTTAACCGAAACGTTGTATATAAAATAAAATTTATTAAAGTTTTTAAAATTGATATGCTTTTTATGATTGAAGAGGGTTAATGAAGGAATTTAACCGAAACGTTGTATATAAAATAAAATTTATTAAAGTTTTTAAGATTGATATGCTGAAAGTCATTTTATATATTACTTTTTCGTAGTTGCTATATTTGTTAAAAATATTCCCTCTATTCATATTTATGCAGTCAACCTATGGATACAAATATTTTGATTAGAAGGAGCATAATTATTATTTGTATTCATATTTAACATAATCATATACACAGAAAATCAAATCTTGTTCTGAAATAATGTAGCTTGAAATAATAACGCCCAGAGGTGGAACATACTGTCAAAAAGACAAAAGCATGCAGTCGCAAAAGTGTTAAAAAAAAAATAATAATAATTCATTTGTTGTTAGTTTTCTAAATGCGAGAAATGATATTAAAAAAGTTCAATAGTTGACAAATGATGCCATATACATATTTCCCATGGAATAATATGAAATTTGGCTGTCAGACAGAATGAGTGTTGTGTCTGCGTAACAATGTGTTAACAAATGATATGTTCACTTACCAAATACTTAACCGGTCATGATTTATAACTGGTTCAATTAACACGTTGAGTGCCATGTCAGCTATCGGTGTCTGACTTGAACCTTCCCATACAGCACAAAATGTTTCAGTTATGTTGATAAAAGCTTACAATCTTTCAAAAACGTAACACATTTGAGTATGCTTTCTGATACCTTTCTCGGTGTTCTATCTGTTAAGGAATTGAAACGTTTCTGTTACGTATCCAACCTTTTGTTACGATAGCGGACATTTCTACGTTTTTGTAAGTAATCGAAAAGCTAACTAAAAGTTGCGAAACATTTTTGTAATATTTTCAGTGTTTCGATTTTACATGATTGTTACGTTTCTGTAACATTTTGTGCTGTTAGGATTCCGTTTAGGTCGCGTTAACCACCAGTGGCTGACAGTGTAAAATATCATATAAAGCCGCGTCAACCACAGGTGGCTGACAAGTGCAAAATACGATATAAAACGTTGTTTAAGTAATTACTGAAAATTTATTTCAAATTTATTTAATTTTTATTGATTACAAAATATAAAAACATTTTAATTGATTTTATTGAAGCATGGTAAACATAACGCGCTTCTAAACAACGCACATGGCTTGACGCGGATTACCTTTAGAATTTGCGATTTGCTCAACGCATTAAAAGACTATCTCCTTCTTTATATGTTTCTCTAAAATAATACAAAATTTTGAAAAAAAAAAAAAAAGATTTTTACGCATTCCTGTTTAATTCATTGGAAAGTTATCGGTGTATATATTCTTTGAAAACTATTACCGTATCCATTGTTGAGGATAAAGTTTAAGTTCTTGAAACACGAGTACGAAAACCCGTTTTCGTTAAAAAATGTAATATTAAAAAAAAAAAAAAAAAAAAAAAAAAAAAAAAACGCCAAAAGGCGGATCTTACAAATCATAATCGGAAAATATGAGGGTACCGAAGTGTAATATAAGAAACAAAAAAAATCTTTTGACAATAAAGAAAAATGCGCGATATTAAAATATGACAAAAAAAAAAAAAAAAAAGGAAAGAAAGCAAGAAAGATAGAAAACTTGATGATATGAAAGACTACGCAAAACACAATTGTTTAACATTTATTAAAAATAAAAAATAAAAATACATACATTTCTTAATACAACATTAAAATCGTATTGCTTATATACAAATATAGTAAATATGCTATAAACACTTCTGCTTCGAGTTAGGCTTAAGTATTTTGATACAAAATGGAAATAAAGTTCCTATTACAGTGAACGTTGTTTTGATGTAGGTCACTTTATTATATATATATCAAGGTTTCAAAAGTTCCTAAAAAGTAAATAAAAATTCCGTAATAAATGTTTGTCTTATATATATACATATATTTAAATACAAAAGGAAACTTTAATGATACAAAATTATTTAAATAATTATACTAATACGTTTGTTTATTATCACGTTAAACATAAAAGACACTAAATGCATTGATTCCAACTTTTTAATGTATTCCGGAGTATTTTTAGCCCCGCCTTTATTTTATACTACTAATTTTTTAAAAACACTTTTTCTTATTTTATCGAACATATACATTGAAGAAAACGTTTCTCTAAATTAAGTGGTACGAAATAAAGGCGGGGCTAAAAATACTCCGGAATAAATTAAAATGTTGGCATTTATGCTATATATTTAAGAATATTCTAGCCAATACGTATATATATATTGGGTTGTTCGGAAAGTAATTTCGTTTTTTCCTTCGAAAATGAAAGACGATTTTCTTATATTGTATAAATATTTTATTGAATTATATATTCTCCACTTTGATCGGTTTCTTAGTGATCTCACGAGTTGTTATTTGGCAGTTTTTGATAAATCAATACTTTATTTAGTCTTCATTAGCACAAACTGGTTTTCTAGAACGTTACGCATCTTCAACTCAAAGTTGCCAGAACAAAATTTGGTAAACCAGTTTTGACAATAGCGTTCTTTAAATAAATTTTCTGTGCACACATCGTATACTTATTTTCCTTGTTTGAATAGTATTTTCGCATTTTTGATAGCAAAAACAAAATATGCCGAAAATGTCGCTTCTGATTTTCTTTATTTGATAGGGCACCAATCAAAAACTATTGAGCAGAATAAAACGACCTTTTTCACAAGCAAGCCTTGCTATATCAGCTGTCACAATATGTAATGGCAATGCAACTTAAATGTGAAGAAGGTGTGAAAAAAATACAATTAAGTCCTCTGCTGAGAAAAACGAAATGACTTTCCGAACAACCCAATATATATATATATATATTAAGTAAATTATGATAACTAATGAAATAGCATAAATGACAAATCGTATAGGAAGAACGTCGCAAAAAACAGGATGCCATTAGCAGTAATAGAATATCATCACATAACTCATACCACTATTAACGAAACCAAAATTTCTTCTTTTTAAACCAGCGATTTTAACACTTGACATACGGGTTGTATTTTCTCTGTTTGCCCCTTTTTCCGGAATTTTTTACAAGAATTAAATAAACATGTATATGTGGGCGTTGTAGTTTTATTGAATTATTATTTTTATTTTTTATTGAATTAGTACTATTTTTGTATAAAATTGTATAATGTTTTATTTATACGTCTACTGGTAATTATGAATGCGATATTTTACAAAACATCCACTCTTACGAAGAGGAACTTGCATAATTGACATATCACATACAATAATTTTTCCACGTAACCCCGCCCTTAAAAACAGCAAACGTAAATCTATGTTGCCCGTCTTAGGAAGTCATAACGTAATGCAGTCGATGTACGTAACCCGGCTGTTAAGCGTTTAGGGCAGATATATATATATATATATATATATATATATATATATATATATATATATATATATATATATATTAAATAAATACTGATATGGCTTCTGCGCTAATGCTCTACAGCTACTTGAGAATTACAAAGTAGAAAATTGATAAAACAACCCAGTTGAACTTTACATATTTCGTTTATTATTTTTTTCCCCTTGACATATTTAAATTCTGCATAGCTACGCAAATAATTTATTTTAAAAATAGAAATCCTTTTGTAATATTTAAGTATTTTAAGGATGAATAAATTCTGACTTATCAGTTTTTTTTTTTTTTTCTGCGATGATAATTATTATACACTATGCTGGAACTACTTTTTTCAAATAAATCTTTGTAAATAGATGCAGAGCCTGATTAAGAGGGAAGCACACATTATTTATACTCACACCGTTACTTTTTTACAAATATTTTCCTCCTATAATAAACAGAAAATTCTCATTAAAAATTATTTTAAAAATATTCTGGTGTCTAATAACGATGAGTAAATTGGATTGTTTTACACCGTTCATTTTTTATAAAAAATATTTCCTCGTCAAAGCGTGGAATTTCTATGAAATGAAGTAAAAAAATAATTGTAAAAATATTCCGGTGAGAGCGGAGATAATGTGCGCTTCCCCCTTAATCAGGCTCTGAATAGATATCTGAATTTTATATTTTTAACTAATTATCAATGAGCGAATCTTTTGAAAATCATGCAAACTATGGATAACTTTTTATTTTCATTACTTCAATACATTGTTGCGATTCCGAAATATTTTTTTCCGATAAATTAATTCATTATTTTATTCAGTTAAATTCACATAAGGAAGTGAAACATAAAATTACTTTACAAGTGTACATATGAAAATTTGAACTTTCATTATTAAAAGAAAAAAAAAATGCAAGTTTTAAAGTTAAAAACTGTACAATAAATTAGAAAGGATTAAGAATAAAGCCCAGCATTCGAAAGCAAAAATTGCGAAAATTTATATTAAAAACAAATAATGCATGTAAAGTTAATAATTAACCAAGAAAGTCAAATGCGGTTTTTCTGCAATACTGTGATATTTAATATATACAACATATTAAAAAAATGCAGAAGTTTTACATAATGCATGCAGTAAAAAACCTTCCCAATTATCAAATACTAATTTTTTTTTTTTTTTTTATTCCTAATTTTTAGTAAAGGGTTTTATATACAAGATTCAACGCAGGCATGTAAAACCACAATTAATTCGAAGTTCCATCTGCATTGGTAAAACTATGAGTTAAAGTCTGAATTAAAACATTTTTTTTTATTCAGACATAGAAATTAGTGTTAGCCTGAATCATAAAGTTGAATCAATAAGTTTAATAAATATACTGATAAAATTTTAATATTGGCAACTTTGGCGGTTGCTTTGATAAGTATTAAAAGCAGAAAAAAAAAAAAAAAAAAAAAAAAAAAAAGCGTCGTCGCGAAACGTAAGGCGATGCTTCGTTAACGGTCAAAATATCAACGCGGTTTTTGCTAATGAAAAAAAAAAAATATTTTCTCTTTCATTATCTGTTACCTAGGCGGAGAATTTAGTAGGGAACGGTTATAGCTCGCCAAGAGAGAAAGGGGCAGTTCTAATATCATGTCTAAATTTTTATAAATTTAGCAAAAAATGTCTTTTAAAAACAAACTATTGATTTTCGCCCCCCCCCTCCTCAATATAATGCACGCCATGAATATTCTGTAAGTCTTCTACTAACCTACCGATTAACAAAATCTACAATTTCTGTTAACAATAACCTAAAATTTTATATTGGCATGTCTTCTTTGCAGAATTCTGTGTTTAGTAAATACTAAATCTGATAATTGACCAGGGCCGCGGTAGCCCAGAGTCGGTAGAGAGCCGGGCTCATAATTGGAAGATTGCGGTTTCGGTAATCGAGCTGGCCAAAGACCGTCTTGTACGATAATGTTGGCTGGTGCACGTAAACTCTGTCGTGGCCACAATATCCTCCATGTTTCCATCAAAAACTATACCTTTGGAGGTCACCAAAGAGCGAGAACCATCCCTTTCGGGGAGGATAAAATTTGTGATGGCATGTCTCCGGACCAACTTTAGATTTGTGTCCCAGACCGTGACAAATTGCACATTGCACAGCACTAGTTCTAAGTAAATTCCATCCAACATTAAACCTGATCACTGGCCTAAGTGACAAGCAAATTTATATTTCTTTGACAGACTTTGACAGACTATTCTAACATAAATCTATGACTTTTGTATGCAATGTATTAGCAAATTACTGTAGTAAATTTTTATACATGCATTACGATAATTACAATGACATGTTAAACGTATTTTCCAATTACTGTACATGGAAAAAAAAGGTGATTTATAGTTTTTAATTGTAATTATTTTGTCACGATGCATGTTTTGAAATACGTACTATATTAAGAGAAGCATTGTCCAAGTTATTTCCTCCTTGGTTTTTCTTGTTAAATCTGAAAGAAGATAATGTGATTAAAGGAGCAAAATAAATTAATAGAATAGATACTGTAAGTATATATATATATATATATAAATATTATTATTATTATTATTATTATTATCCTAAAAATATTAATTAACAAAATTCAGAGTATTTTCCCGTGGTATTTTAAACTTCATTAAAGAACCTTTAAATTTAAGACACCTTTCTCCTTTACATGAAAATGAAACTTTTATAAGTTCTATTATACTATAAATTTAGCTTCTGAGGATATGACTTTATAAACATAAGTTTATTGTTTTCTTATAATAACGGATACTAAATGAATTATTTATAAATATTCACCGTGACCAATAAGTTCTCATACAACTTTTGAAGCACGTTAAAAAGTTGTACATATGTGTTACTGTAGTCCCAAATATTTTGCAGGCAATTTAGTGTAAGGTATAAAGCTATTGCAAAAGTGTAAATGTTGTAGTAATTATAATTTTTCTTTAATTAGGTAGAATGAAGAAATTGAGAGAAATTGTAATAAATAAATTCTTCAAAGAAGAGCAGCCGGAGATCTTCAGAGACTTGAAAGCCCTGGGGGAGAAGAGATATTTCATTTACAGAACTATCAGAAGGTATAAGGAGACATCCTCTGTCGATGACAGAAAAAGATCTGGCAGACTGAGGTCCGTTCGGACGAAAGAGGCCGCGAAAAGGTCAGGGAAATGATACGACGAAATGGACAAAGATCTGCTAGAAAACTAGCACGAGAGCTCAAGATACCGAAGGGGTCAATGTTAAACATTCTGAAAAAGGAACTTGGGTGCAAGGTTTATAATAATCGTAAAATTCACGGAGTTTTAGAGTCTGCTAAGATAAATGGGAAACAAAGGGAGGAAGAAATTCTTGCTTGGCACGCTGGGGATGAATTTGTCATTTCAGACGAGAAACTATTCAGTTTACAGCAAAGTCTCAATCCCAAAAATGACAGAGTATGGTCAGTTTCTATTGATAAAATCCCTCAGAGCCAACATTACGTTCCGCGTTATCAAAATGCTTCGTCTCTGATGGTTTGGGCCGCTATTTCCAAAAGAGAAAAACTCTCGTTAGCCTACGTTGATAAGGGATTAAAAATCAATGCCCAATATTATAAAAGTGAGGTTTTGGAAAAGGTTTTACTCCCAAATGCCCAGAGTATGTATGGGACGGAATATTTCTGCTTCCAACAAGATGGTGCCCCTTCTCATACCGCACGTGTGGTTCAGGAGTGGTGCAGTCAAAATTTAGCTGACTTTTTGCCAAAGAACGAATGGCTCTCCAACTCCCCCGATATGAACCCGCTTCATTATTTTGCGTGGTCATATATGCTCTCCCAACTGAAAAACTATAAAATCACCGATCTGAGCAAATTCAAAAATATAATTCAAAAGATATATCAGGAAATGTCAATGGAAGCCGTGCGTGCCGCATGTGATAGATTTGAAAAGAGACTTAAGCTCGTTAAGACACTAAAAGGCGGAATTATTCCAAATGATTTATTGTAAACATACTCAATGATTGCTATTTTAATTTGATGCAAAAAGTTTTTGTGTGATTTATTTTGTGTTATTGTAATAAAAATTTGAAAGTGTATGAGAACGTATTGGTCACGGTGTATATATAAGGGTAAGAAAAAAAAAAAAAAAAAACTGCATAAAATACGCAGGTATTTCAGACTTTTTACATTATTTCATAGGTATTTTCAAGGATTCTGCACATTTTTTGAGAAAAAAAAAAAAAAAAAAAAACAGTTTTTTCTTTCATGGAATAATTCGATTTTTTAAAGGTTCCATACAGCTTTACTAGAAGTACCTGTAAAGAACATTAAAAAAAAAAAAAATCCGTAATACTTGCAGGTTTCCTGAAGAAACTTTAAAAATGTTTTTCTGATTTTTTTTTTCTAAGGAAATGTGTAATTTATAATTCAATAAGTAAATTGAAAAATATCTTGCAATATTTTGTTAATACGCGAAATTAGTGTATTTTATTTTTTCATAATTGTTATCTTATGTCTTATAAGTACGCTAAAAATATATTTTAACAGTACAACACTTATTAATAGTGTAGTAGAATGAAACTTTGAACATTAATCTACTTACATTTTATATTTGTGAATCACGAATGCAAAAAGTAGAGCTAAAAGCACAAAAATTGAAGACAGAACAGCAATAATAGTGGTTTTTGATCTTTTAGGTCCTAAAACAGAAAATGCATTATATGTATATATATGCAACATATTTTTTCATGTTAACTGTTTAATTTAATGTAAGAAATACATGATTATTTAACAGAAAGTAGTTACGTACAGGAAATTTTTAGAGGGGAAAAAAAAATTAGAATTTTAAATTTGAACCCGCATTAGCACACAAAGATGATTTTCTTGAGAAAATGATCGCAGAACATAGTACATGACGCAGTTAAAAGCTTAGATTAAAAAAAAAAAAAAAAAAAAAAAAAAAAAAAGATTTTTATTTTGCATTGTTGGAACTGCAAATTTCAGAATAGCCTTTAGTTCGCTTCCTTACCTGGTGAAAAACTCAAGCCCCTAATAACACACTAGTCCACACAACATACTGAGGAGGTTCATAGGATTACCTGTTTATCCACAAGACATCCTGGGGATGCTTTTGGAGAAGATGTGCTACTCGGGACAAGTCCAAAGACTTCAAAAATTTCTGTTTTTTTTTTTTTTTTTTTTTTTTTTAACACGTTTAGGTATTTTAATACGTACAGAGCTGTTATAAATAAAGTGATCCTATTCAAACCCCTCTATAACCCGTTCTGCCTTTCGAATTTTGATGAAATTTGGTATATACGTTATATGGATCATGGGAAAACGATTTCTGAGAAATGTAAATAGAAGTTTAAACTTTGACCACCAGATGGCACTTTTCAAAGTTTCCTTATGGAAATTACTCAAACCTATAAAGAGAGTTGCAGTGAGATCCAGAAAAGCATTCTGCGTGACTCTGTCATCGGCCCTCTTCACACACCGCCGCAGGAAGCCGAAGCTAAAGTTATTCTATGGGAAATATTTCTTTACGAATAGCTTATTAACTAATACATATTTTAAAATTCTGTTTTCACATTTTGAAAAATCCCAGCTGTTAAATTGACGGACCTTTTTTAAAATATATATATATATTATATATTATATATATATATATATATATATATATATATATATATATATATATTATTTTGAAGCTGCAAAATACGAATTTTCAATATCTGAATTTTTTTCATTTTGCAAATTCAAATTAAAATATTAAAAATTAAAAAAATACATTTTTGAAAAAGGTCCGTCAATTTAACAGTTGGGAATTTTCTGAATGTGAAAAAAGAATTTAAAAATATGTATTAGTTAATAATTTATTTGTAAAGAAATTTTCCCCATAGAATAACATTGGCTCGGGCTTCCGGTGACGGTAAGTGAAGAGGGCCGTTAAGGAAATTCTTGTCGGGTCCCGCGTTCTGCTTACTGGTATTGCGGTAAAGCAATGCGTTTTTATGTTTACCGTGTTTCAATAAAATCCATTAAAATGTCTTAGCGATATAATACTGTAACAAATAAAAATTAAGTGAGTTTTAAGTAAGTTTTCAGTAATTGCCTAAAACAATGTTTTTTTTTTTTTTTTTTTTTTTTTTTTTTTAAGTTTTATATTATATATTGTACTGTCAGCCACTGATTTTTGGAGCGGCCTAAACGGAAAGTTCAGCTTCAGCGACCGATGGCTGACGTGGGACTCAATGTATTAATCATTTTATAAAAGAAACTATTACTCATAATATATTCTTTTATAAAGTAAATCTCCATGCTTTTTTGCGCATATTAGTGAAAACCGTTATAATACTATCGTTACTTTTTGTATAACATATATTTTATTTTTCTGCGATTTTTGGATCATCTAATATTTTTCTTTACTTCTTTAACAATGTATTCCCATTATTAGAAAATTTTAGTCAGCCGTATTTATCCAATTATAAAAATCATTCATACCATTCGTATAAAATATGCATAAATTTTTGAATGTGAGAAAATTCGGAAAAAATAAATAAATAAGTTTAGAGTAAACAAAACGTTCGTAATAATGGAATAATTTAACCCCTTTACTGGCCCAGGCGTATATATTCGGTTACAGTGGTAAACTGTGGTGTCATTCATTGTAGCCGATTGAATATTTCGTAGCCCTCATTCCAAAGAGATACGCGAATGACACTTATTATAATACTGAGGTAATAATTCTGATATTTTGAATGCCAGAAGTATTTTTTTTTTTTTCATCTTCAAGGTTGACCAACTTTGAACGAATATTACCTTATAAAAATGGTGATATTAGTTAAAAATTGGATAACTCAATATTGGTCAACTAGAAACAGATCATACAGTTGACTTTCAAATGCGAGATTTTACAATTTGTTATTGTGTGTTTGTATGTGTGTGTATGTGTGAGAGACATTCTAATTATCATACCTCTGAAACTAATAACTATACAACGACAAAATTTAAGAATTGAAACAAGTTTAAATTACAGATATTTTTTGTGAACATTTGTTGAAAGTTCGGAAAACTAAAGTGGGGTACTCTGAAAGCCGAAAGTGGGGCTGAGGTCGAGCACGGATCTAACGATTTTCTTTAAAGTTGATGTATAAAAACTCATTTTAGATGTCCTTTCGTATGTATTAGTTGTCTGGTTCCGAAAAAATGATAGACTTCCTGTACAAATACGATATTTTAGGCGATTTCCTTTAAAAAGAGATCAAGAGATTTTATTCAAACTTGTCATTTTAACCCCTCTTTTACATTTATTTTCATATGTGATTGTTAGTTTATGGTGAAGAGATGAGTTTAACGAATTTCGATGAAATCTTCAAGGGAAAAGAAAAGCACTGTCTCAAAAATGTGTCTAACGATTTTCTCCAAAATTGATACATAAACACCATTTTAGATATTTTTAGCATATATTCCTTGGTTACTACAAGAAAATTGACAGGCGTCCTGATTAGGTAAACCATTTATTGATGTCGGAAATATGAGTTTCAAAAAACGGTTATACCGGATTTTTTATTTTGTTGAATAAATTCTCTTTCATTAAATTCTCACGATATATGAATCAGTTTGCTCTTACAAGAAAATTTTAGGTGTCTAAACAAATGCTCACAAAGAAGTCTAAACAAATATTTTGTTTTGTTTTTTTTCTTTTGACCAAACCATTTATAGGTAAAATAATAATAATAATAATAATAATATATGCAGTAATCGTAAATGGAAGACGCGTGGCTGCTACACAATAGATTTTTTTAAAAACTTCATAAATAATTCTTTAAAAAAAATCATTAAAACTGTTGCTATTTATTAATATATATTTTATTATGCAATTTATTTAAGTCTTCAATTTTTGTGAGAATTTTAAACATAAGTTAGCTACATGTAGCTTAGTTTAATCTGTACTAAAATTAAATTTTTAATTTTTAATTCTTTTATATGGAAGATTCCGTAATACACTCTTAGATCGAAATTTAAGCGTTTTTTGTTTTTTAAGTAATTTTTTTCTGAAAAAAATATATGTTATTATTAACATTGTTAAATCATAGAAAAATCACAAAACGAATATAAATAAGTTAAGTAAAACAGAGTTAAAAGTATATTTAAATAAAATACTTCATATTTGCTATTCATTAACAGAACATTTTATAATAAATAAATAAATAATACTTTTAAAAAAATTACCAGATTTATTTGCTTCGAAATTTCCTTCTTCAGTAATTGTTGTCGACGGTTTAAATGTGGTTAAATCTTTAGTCTTGCTAGATGTCACAGTATTAGAGAACTCTGATGTCGACACACTATAACTAGACGTTGATGAAGTTAGTTCTGGAAAACATACAGAAAAAATATGTAATAAATAACTGTAAAAAAGATTCAATATAGAACCTTATTTCAACCATGAAACATTTATTAAATACGTAAAATAAAAAATCTTGTTGCCGAAACGTCAGTGGTTGGTCTACCTGCTGAGACTCAAAAAAATTTTGGGTTCCTGATGTGTGTCGGCCTGTCTGTTTCTCACGCGATACCGCCAGCAAAAATCACACTAAGAATTTGATATCTCGTACACATATTGATGAGTCCCACGGAATTAGCTGTATAGTTTCGGGTGTGTATTCCATTTGTAGTTCGTGTACAGAGACACGCCAATTTTTTTCTTATTATTACGCCAGATATGGAAAGAGTGTATGATATGTACCACGATACTGGTGGCAAAAAGCACGAAATTTATATGCAATTTGGTGCACATGCTTAGGAGACACACGGAATTAGCTGTATAGTTTTGGATGTGTATTCCATTTGTAGTTCTTGTACACTATGCGTGTACATGCCAAATATTTTCTTATCATTACGGCCTATGGGCAGAATTTGTATGTACGATAATGCAATACGAATTTGTATGCAATAGCTCCGATTTACTTGCGAATTGGCACAAACATTCAGGCTCTGTATAGAAATAGCTGTATATTTTTTTATGTCTATATTTTCTATGGATTGTGTACAATTACAAACCAAAATTCTTATCATTTTGACATATGGGTTGAATTTCGTTTAAACACATTTTAACATCATTACTTTGCAATCAACAAAAATGAAATTAGCGTACATTGCTGAGATGCTTTTAATCTTATGTTTTCTGTAGAAAATACGTACTCTTAGGCTTCCTAATTAATATACAGGACATTACAAAAGTATTCCAACAATATCACGTATAATCATCCAAATGATGTCCAATTTCGAACAATTATTCATGAAAAATGTAGAATAAATTGGTAGCTTTTACTGATGTATACAATGTTTTTGGTTCATTTACAGAGAGACACAGAAGAATTTCATGACATTATTGCCCATAGACAATATTTTTACTTAAGCGCATTTTAATGCGTTTATGCTGCATTTATAACGTTTTACATAATCGAATTACCATACATTATAAAGATGTATAAAATAATTTTTTCTCTAAAAATAGGGATATGTATAAACTAAATGATTTATTAACGGAAGCACACAAACAAATTTGGATGGCATCCTGTAAACATCCAAACGATGTCAAATTAGGTTGAAATATTAATGAGTTGTAATTAATTAAATAGGTGTATTCTTTTTTAATGTATATAATTACTGTGACTCCTTATCTGTCATATATAAAATAATTTCGTACTATTATGGTCTATAGTCGGCGTTTCTTAAAAACGTATTTTGACCTGTTTACACTCCATTAAATAAAAGTGAATTTTTAAAGAATTTTAAAAGCATATTTTTGTGTGAAAAAGTGTGGGCATATAACTGATAATTAAATTACAGGATTACTCAAAATAATTCAGATGTGTTATGTAATCATTTTGCATTAAATTTGTTACAAGTATTTATGAATTACAGGGAATAAACACAAGTCTACTAATTATTAGGAATACATTTATATTCATATTAACATATAGCTATAGAAACAGATAGCTATAGAGATACAGCGGGGGGTTAAGGGGGCGAAAGCCCCCCTCAGAAACGTTTTTGTTTACGTAGGGAGCCAATCAAACCAATATACATATGCATTATATAATAAGGAATAAATAAAAATGACCTGTTGAGTAATGTGTGATGCAAATGAGACGTTGAAGGTTCCTGATCTGCAGATTCAATGATTTAATTTCTCTGTACTTTATATGTTTTATGCATACCAAGTGTTTAAAATATGATAAGAAGTATGCTGGCGAAAGAAAATATAAGCATAATCTTTTATATTAAAAGACGAAATGGATGTTTGAATATACCTATTTTTAATTAAAAAGAGTACTTTGCCTTTCCAAATTATTATGCATTAAAACTTCATTAACACTTATTGTAGTTTTTGAAGATGTAGGTTCGCTAATATCTTCCTTTAATAAAGAAAATTATGGCGCATTACATTTCCCCCCCCCCTTCACCATTTAAATATCACTTTATATCATATAAGAATATCTGGAAGCTGATGAGTGTCGGAAAAATATAATGGAATGGATCGTAGAAGTTATTGCACAAATATAGCTATATAATGTATACCTTCATCGTGCAGAAACGTATCTGCATAATATACCTGCCCCATTTATAGATATTAAATGATACTGTTCTACACAGCCCTTCATATGGGTAGTGTTAAAAAGTCTTTTAATAATTTATTTGAATTTATCAAAAAAAAAAAAAAAAAAAAAAAAAAAAGAAAAAAAATAGTTGGCACAGGTGGACTCTGCTCAGTTCCCCATTATATTTATGTTCTCATAAAGTTCTAGTGGGAGACATATTATAATCATGTTAAAAGAAATGAATTTGACCAAAGCTTTATACAGTGACAAAATGAAATCCCCGCATTAATAGGCTATCCACCGTTCACTTCGATATATTTATCTTATTCTAATCTATTAATTTATTTTATCAGGGTCAATTCCGTTGTTTAGTTTTCATGCTACTATTTTCAATGCAATAATCCTCAAAATTTATATTTATATGAAAAATCTACAATTTCGCTATGTTGATAATATCGTAAATTACGAATAATTTACGAAATTTTCCTATTAGAATATTTGTCTTCAATCATGTTCAAACAAATATCATAAATGCAATTTTGAAGTTGTCTAATGTATTTATGATCCTCAAAATGGAAGTTTATGCTCAATTTTGCCTTATTCTGACATGTTAAGTAAATCGTAAATTCCAAATAACTTACGAATTTTTTAAATTGGAAAAATCATAGTCTTTGATATTCATGCCAGTATCCTAAATAATATTTCGAAAGTGGTTTGAGATCTTTACGATGAAAATATCCCTCAAGATTGACGTTTATGTGAAATTTTGCTCTATTCTGCCATGTTAAGAAATTCGTAAATTTCCAATAACTTACGAAATTTTTATATTGGAAAATTCATAGTTATTAATATTCATGCTAGTGTCCTAAATAATATTTCAAAAGTAGTCTGACATCTTTACGATGAAAATATCTCTTAAAATTGACGTTTATGTGAAACTTTGTCTTATACTGCCATGTTAAGAAATTCGCAAATTTCCAATAACTTGCTAAATTTTCAAAGTAGCATATTTATAGTTACTGATATTCATTCCGGCATCAAAACTCATATTTTAAAACTGGTCTGACATTTTTACAATAAAAAGTTTCCATGTAATGCACATTTAAGTGAATTTTTGTCCTATTCTCCCATGTTTAGAAATTTGTAAATTTCTAATAACTTGCGCAGTTTTTAAATTTGAATGTTGCAAATGAATATGGTTCTTGCCAGTGTCGAAAGTAATATTTTAAAACTGATCTGACCTCTCTGCGACAATTTGTTCGTGAGATATCGTGTACACAGACTAACAAACTAACGGACTCACACACTAACAAACTAACGGATTAACCGACTAACAGACACCCTACAGACAGACACGATACAAATTTTGTCATTTTCGGATTCCTCACATCTGAAAACCTGTAAAAAAGTCAAAAAACCAAGGTTAAAAATTTTCACGATTACTTAAGTTCCCCATACCTATAGTATGATGGGGAACTAAAAATTGCCGGTTTTAAAAATACGCTGGAGAGGAAAATGAAGCAGCTGAAGGAGTTATTCATTAACTGTCCGAAGGAATTTCTTTGATACACATACAGTAAATACTTGTGTTGACATTAAATTATAGTAAACATTGCATAATATCTGTCCAAAGAATAATTTTACGCCATTCATGTTGTCGTACAATGCTACTGAAGCTCGGTGAATGCAGCAATTTCAGATAATAGTTTTTGAATTTTTTTTTAAATTTGTACGAGGCAAACTAATTATGACAAAACCTCCTGCCACTTTAGTGTGACAATCCTTATGCCTGTATAATTGTGAAAATTTTCATCTATGTTTTAAACAAACAAAAACTTAGACTGGATAGACTATATCGCGAAAATTGTTGATCAAGTCAATGCAAGACCTTTAGCTTCAAGTTTTACAAGCCTTTTTGAAAATTATAGAAGAATAAGGGGTAAAAAAACTTTGCTTATTTTTATAACGAAGTTTGTTTAGGAGATTTTTTTATATAAAAACTGCAATTCTACGTCACCTTAATGTACTACTACATGATGCAGCTCTTAATTTTTAATTATGTACTACTTTATATATCCAAAAACAAAATCCTGATAACGCTTTCTTTTTTACTTTCCGAACACTATACTGAGGAAAGTATTGTAATCATGTCAAAAATCCGAATTTCAGATTTATATGTTTCTATACGTTTCGAGGTCCCCTGAGTCCGTTTTAACTATTTTTACGATGGTGTATGTGTGTGTCTATGTATGTGTGTAAATGTGTGTGTGTATGTACGTGTGTGTGTCTGTTAGTAAACACGCTAGCGTCTAAACGCTTTGTTCGAATAAGTTAAAAGTTTGTACGTATATTGTAAGTCACTGTAGTACGAACCCTATTGTTTTTGGTGAAACTAGCACTTACAGTTTCTTTACAGGAACACCAGGAATAACTCTTTACCATTATGATTTATGGGGCCAAATTTTTAAAAGTGCGATAGCGTCTAAAAGCTTTATTAATCTGAGCAAAAAAAAAATGCACACATGTTATAGGTCACAGTTGCACGAACTGTATAGATTTTGGTGACTTTAGCACTTACAGTTTTTTTACAGGGGCACAAAGACAAATTCTTTATCATTATAGACTATGGGGCCAAATTCTTCAAAGTGCGATAGCGTCTATGCGGGGCCAAATTCTTAAAAGTGCGATAGCGTCGATGCGCCTTATTAATCTGAGCAAAAAATATGTACACATCTTATAGGTTACAGGTGCACCAACTGTATAGATTTTGGTGAATTTAGCACTTGCAGTTTTTTTACAGGGGCACAAAGAAAAACTCTTTATCATTATTGCCTATGAGACCAAATTTTTAAAAGTGCGATATCATATAAACGCCTTATTTAATTGAGCTGAAAAATTATAAGAATATTATAAATCACTGTTGCACTAACTATAAGCATTTTGGTGAATCTAGCATTTATAGGATTTTACGGGGACACAACGAAAAATTCTTTATCATTATGACCTATGGGCTCAAAATTCAGTAGCGTTAAAGAAAACATCGTGTATTATATGGAAAAAAATACTCAAACACTCTATTATGGTTTCTCTCTTTTGTTTGTTTAACAACTCCTCTTTCTTTACTTTATCCACAAAACCGTTAATTACTCAATGTTCGGAAAGTCGAGTGGAGTCACTCCAGATTTTTCTTTATCTTTTTTCTTCTTAGCCTTTTTTTTCGGTTTCTTAATAAAATCCAGATTTTTTTTCATTCCATTCGATGCAAATCGTTTCTATAAACCCTATTTATTTTCTAACTATTAAGAGTTTTTATTTTTATTTTCTATATTTCAAATAATCCTGCATAAAAAAATTAATTTCTCATGTTTTATCTTCTAAATTTCTTAAAATAAATTCATTTTAGAATATTCAATTTCTATATTAATTCCTTTACATGTCATTCGGTATGTATATATGTTTTATTGAGAAAATAGGTAACACAAAATAATTAAAAATGTTTTTTGAACTAAACTGGAAATTTACATCGTTTACATTTCAGTGCATAGGTTCCAGAGTGGTACCATTAGAAAAAAATAAATTAACTTAATGTCAAATGATACAACATAAAATTTTTTATTTAAACTGTATATTTTGAATCATCATTCTTACACAGTTATTGTTATTTGGTTTAGTATTACAGGCCAGCAGAATAAAACATGCGGTATAAATTTTAGTGAAATTAACCTCGAGGTGTTGTGTAGGGATTCCAGCAGCAAACACGTAAGATTTACCGTTTCTATATCTCTATGCGATGTTACTGGCTTGTGTTAATTTAAGAATATAACAAATGGAGTAAAGAACAGAGTAGGCAATACAGAACGGTAAAGTTTATAGTGAATAATTCCAAACAAAATTAGTAAAAGAAAGTTTATGTATATATTTATATATATATATGTATATATATATATATATAATTCCGCACTATTACTTTTTTTAATCAAGCGTTATGCAATTCTATTAAGAAGTAAGGGTTTGAAAAATTATATATATATATATATATATATATATTTAATTCGAGATCAAAATATTTAATTTTGAGTATACTTAACGATATATATATATATATATATATATATATATATATATATATATATATATATATATATATATATATATATATATATATATATGTGTGTGTGTGTGTGTGTGTGTGTGTGTATGTATAATTGCGCACTATAACCTGTTTATATTGCGCGATATTCATTTCTTACAAAAAATAAACATTGGGGAAATTGTAATTATTTCTTTTTCGATAATGTTTCGATTGTTTTCGATTTTTGTTTTGGGTTTTCAATGATATATGACTATAATATGAAGTAATGGTTATCTGATTGGATTATATAAGGATAAAAGTTAAATCTTACTGATGCATAGCATCATGAACGCAATACAAGAGTCCTAAGCTATTAATACGTTCTACATGAGTGTAGTAGGATTCTATGCATTGTCCTCAGTCGGGATCATTCTTAACATCGTGAAAAATTAAGAAAAATTCCTCACAGCTACATAAACAGGCCGAACTGATTTACAACCGCTCACAACCCTAGAAAGCAGAACATTTTTCCTATAATATGTAAAGATGTGTATCATATTTTTAAGTAATATGTTTATACAAGAAATAACAACACGAACTCTGAATGATTCTACTTCCTTTCCATTGAATTTTATTAGAATAGTACAAAACTGAACATTGTAATAACAAGTTTTTAAAGTAGATATACTCGGTGAATGTTATAGATTACCAGGGTATTTTTTTTTAAATTTATTATCTATTCAACCTTTAGTAATTTGCTTGCCAAATTCATATAAGGCTCCCCCAAGTTCTTCTTTGCAAATACAAACAGCATTTCCATTTCTGATGGCACATGATCCACCATTATGGCATTTAATTTCAGAACATTTATCTCTTAAAAATTAATCTTTGTTACTGTTTTAAATTTTTGATTAGAAAAATAAAAGTTTAAAATAGATATAATCCCATAATAAAACTTCACATAATTATTAAACTTTCTTTTTCTTTATTTTTAACACTTTCCAACAAGGTTGAAATGTGTTAATGACTTCGGTTTGTCTGTCTGTCTGTCCGCACTCTAACTCCCGTAAATATTTATGGAATTTCTTGAAACTGATATATGTTATTCAAGTTCATTACCAGCCGTTCCCTATTGAAAATGAAGTATATACCTCTACTGGTTTGTGTACAGGGACACCCGAAATTATTTCAAAGCATTGTTTTCTATGAAAGTTATTTCTATAAACCATATATTCATATATTTACTGCAGACATATCTTAATTAAATTGAAATATGTTATTCAAGTTCACAATCGGATGTTCCCTGTTGAAAATGGGGTATATACCTCTACTGCCTTGTGTACAGGGACCCCCGAAAATACTTCTAAGAATTGTGTTCTATGCAAAGCATTTCTATAAACCATATTTTCATACCCTTACTGTACACAAATCTTAATGAAATTGAAATATGTTATTCAAGTTCACATTCAGCTGTTTCCTGTATAAAATGGAGTAAATACCACCACTGATTTGTGTATAGGGACACTCAAAATTATTCCAGAGCATTGCGTTCTATAAGGGATATTTCTATGAATCAAATTTTAATAACTTTACATTCCACGAAGTTATAGGAAATTGAAATATGTTATTTATATGTACAAAAGAATGCTTTGCATAGAATATAGCGATTGGCATTAGATTTACAGGGCAGCACAGAAAAATCCAGTTATATTAAGAGCTATTAATAAAAAATTGTCAGAATTGTACTTTCGTTTAAGTTAAGCGTTTTTAACACTTTCTAACATTTTTAACACTTTCCAACAAGATTGAAAAGTGTTTATGACTTTGGTTTGTCCGTCTGTCTGTCTGGCCATGCTCTAACTCCCGTAAATATTTATGGAATTTCTTGAAACTGATAAATGTTATTCAAGTTGACTATCGGATGTTCGCTATTGAAAATTGAGTTTATACCTCTACTTGTTTGTGTACAGGGACACCCGAAATTATTTCAAAGCATTGTGTTCCATGAGAGGTTTTTCTAAAAACCATATTTTCATACCTTAACTGTAGACATATCTTAATTAAATTGAAATATGTTATTCAAATTCACTATTCGATGTTTCGTGTATAAAATGGAGGAAATACCACACCGATATATGTACTGGGACACTCAAAAGTATTCCAAAGCATTGCGTTCTATGTGAGATATTTCTATAAATCAAATTTTAATAACTTCACTTTCCACGAAGTTTTAGGGAATTGAAATGCGTTATTTATGTGCACAAAAAAAAAAAAAAAAAAGCTTTGCACAGAATATAGCATGATTAGCATTAGATTTACAGGGTGACACAAAAATATTTATTTAGATTAATAGGTGTTAATAAAAAATTGCTAGAATCGTACTTTCGTTTACATTAAGTGTTTTTATGACTTTCTAACATTTTTAAGTGCGAATATTATTTCAGTTTGTGTATCTGTAAATCTGTCTGTCTGTCTGCTCGCGCTCTAACTCCTGTAAATATTTATGAAATTTCTCGAAACTGATATATTTGATTGAAGTTCACTATCGGATGTTCCATATAAAAATGGAGTGAGTAGCTCTTCTGGTTTGTGTACAGGGACACCCAAAAGCATTCAAAAGCATTGTGTTCTATAAGTTTTATTTTTATAAATATTTTTCCTATAGAATGTTCCCCTATAGAATGCGTCAAAAGAAAAAAAAATACTCTTAATGTTAAAACAGTTACAGGAGGGTTCGTCTTTTCTGATGACGCACGTTCCGTCGTTTTTATGTGTTATGGTAGAGCGCTTTTCTAAAAAAAACAAATAAACCATTTAAAATGACATTAATAGGTCCTGTGCAGCTAGTTTGTTTGCAGGGACAACAACAACAAACAGCAACAAAAAAGAAAAAAAAAGCCATACATTACGTTTTAGGAGAGAATTTTTTGAAAGTTATATTTAAAAATCATTCTACTATAAAAATCATAACAACATTGAAATGTATTATTAATATTCTAAAATAATATTTTGTATAGAATATGATATGATTAACTTTCTGATTTACAGGGCTACACTAAAATATTCAGAGAGATGAAAATCTATAATTATAATCTAATGACTGCATTTTCTATAGTGTTAAGTCTTTTTAACACTTTCCAAAATGCCTGAGAGCAATTTTAAAATCAATTAGTCTATCTGTATATTTTTCAGTCCTTCTGTCTGTTGTTTGATAACGTAGGCAAAGAATATTAAAAGTTATTCGATACAACAATTTTGTACAGTTGGAATGTGTTACTAATCAATGCGTACTGCATATTTTTTTTTTCTTTTTTTTTTTAGCAAAAATATTTCATGAAATTATAATGGAGCGTTTATTCAAAAGAAAAAAAATATTTTTAATTTTAAAACATTCACAGGAGGGTTCGTCTTTTCTGATGACGCACGTTCCGTCGTTATAGTAGAGCACTTTTTAAAAAGCAAACTGATATTATTTAAAGAAACACTACACATATATTTGAAATATATTTATTTTTGTGAGTATATTTTTGTTTAATTGAAAATAAGAATCTGGAATGAAAGCAAAATTTTATGACTGGGAATTGCATAATTATTGCTACGTGTACTAGAAAAACATGGTTTAAAAATTTGTAAATAAGACTTTTCTTGGGGATTTAATATAAGATTTAATTTACTTTGAGCGAATTATAAAATGTATTAAATAAGTTAGTTTTGTTCAAAAGGGTAGAAATTTGTGTTTTGAAGTGAGAGGTTTAGAAAGAAATAACACTTGTAGTAAAAATTCATTGCTTATTAAATATATAAATAAATAAATAAATAAATAAATATATTGACATTAAAAATTCGGAAAAATTTGGATATACATATATATATATATATCCTTTAGGATAATGTAGGAGGTATTATTATTATTGATGTTGCAAAACTTAATTTCACAGTAACGTGCTTTAAAAAGTCTAATAGACATATAACATTTATTTATTTATTTTTAAAATAACCACTTACTAAAATATCTATTTTATTAAATAAATGAAAAAAAGTAACATTTCGTTATTTTAAATATAACTTTATTAATTGCAGCAATATTTTACAAAGGTTTTGATGTGAATTATTCTCTATATTTGACTATAAAATTATACTCAAAAATCACGTTTTTTTTTTTTTTTTTTTTTAATCGTTTTTCCAAAATTTTAATCATTTCTTTTACAAATCTCCATGTTTCATAGGGTGGTAAATATGTTTGTGCTCTGGTGTCAAAGTATAATTTTTAGAGCTTTTTTATCCAAGCATTTAATATCTGTAAATGGTGTTTTAATTATGGCATACTTTATTATGCCTAAAATAAAAGTCATGCTGGATTTTTTTTTTTTTTTTTTTTTTTTTTTTTAAATGCTAAAATCTTTTTATTTGATAAGCTGTGCTGACAGAAATGCAACACAAATTGTTGAAGGCCAAGATAACATTTTAAACGAGAATGAATCATGATTTTTACTATAGCAAAATGTTTGAAAAAAAAAACATTTTTTTTAAACTCTTGTGCATTGTTCCATATTTATTGTTGTAATGAAGTATTCACTAAAATATGTGAGAATAATATCGTTCCCGGCATCTTGGAAGTTTCAAAACATTTTGTTCATTAAGTATAATTCATCAATAATTAAAATACATACATACATATTTATATCCGTAAATATTTAAAAACTTTTGAGGAAAAATGTATTTTCTAGATTAGAGAAACGGGCTCGGATAATGTTCAGGCTTGTTTAGAAAATTAAATGCACTACCACCTATTCTATATTTACATACAGTCGGTAACAAAAGTCTCCGAACATTAGCAAAAATTCCTATATAAAAAAGTACACTTAATACAGTTTTGTTAAATAAATCCTTGTCGAATCCTGTTTTTAGACCGACTAAGAACAGGATTCGATAAGGATTTATTTAACAAAACTGTATTAAGAGTACTTTTTTTATATAGGATTTTTTGCTAGTGTTCGGAGACTTTTGTTAACGACTGTAGCTTCGATATATTTAACTTATTCTAATTTTATTGTTGTCAGTTTAATATTTTAGTTTTCATACAAATTCATCTATTCCTTACGTATTTATCCCTATTGCACAATTTCATAAAATAATTTTCACTATTCTGTCATGTTATTAATACTTTCCATGTTTTAAAATTACGAGTGTTTAACTGATTGAGATTCATTTCTGAACTTTTTTTTACAAGTATTTAACTTATTATTATTATTATTATTATTACTATTATTTGTTAATTTAATCTTATGTATATGCGACTCATTCCATAAATTAAAAAAAAAACCTTAACTTCCATTTTTTTAACCAGTATTTAACTTATTATTATTATTATTATTATTATTATTATTACCATTATTTGTTAATTGAATCATATATATGCGACTCATTCCGTGAATAAAAAAAAACTTAACTTCCATTTTTAACAAGTATTTAATTTATTATTATTATTATTATTATTTGTTAACTAAATCTTATGTATATGCGACTCATTCCGTAAATTTAAAATAAAACTTAACTTCCATTTTTTTAACAAGTATTTAACTTATTATTATTATTATTATTTGTTAATTGAATCTTATTTATATGCGACTCATTCCGTAAATTAAAAAAAAAAAAAAAAACTTAACTTCCAGTTTTTTTTTAAAAACAAGTATTTAACTTATTATTATTATTACTATTATTTGTTAATTGAATCTTATGTATATGAGACTCATTCCGTAAATTTAAAAAACTTAACTTCAATTTTTTTAACAAGTATTTAACTTATTATTATTATTATTATTACTATTATTTGTTAATTGAATCTTATGTATATGCGACTCATTCCGTAAATTAAAAAAAAAAAAAAAAACTTAACTTCCATTTTTTAACAAGTATTTAACTTATTATTATTATTATTACTATTATTTGTTAAATGAAACTTATGTATATGCGACTCATTCCATAAATTTAAAAAAAAAGCTTAACTTCCATTTTTTAACAAGTATTTAATTTATTATTATTATTATTACTATTATTTGTTAATTGAATCTTATGTATATTCGACTCATTCCGTAAATTAAAACAAAACTTAACTTCCAGTTTTTTTTACAAGTATTTAACTTATTATTATTATTATTATTATTACTACTATTAGTTAATTGAATCTTATGTATATGCGACTCATTCCGTAAATTTAAGAAAAACTTAACTTCATTTTTTTTTTTTTTTTTTTACGGTGAAAATAATATGTATTTTCTGTATTATTTAAAAGGTAGATATGTGAACGAATGAAGTGAAAATCACAAATTTCCGATACTTAAAATTCTAAAACAAAATAAGAAATAATACATTTAACAAAATGAAAAAAAAAAAAAAAAGAAAACAATAAAGTGAAAGTATTACCTGTTTCACAAAATTTTCCAGTGTGTGTATCAGGGCAGATACAATTAGGTTCGCCATTTTCTATGACGCATTTTCCGTTGTTTTTGCATTCGATTGTTGAACATTTTTCTGTGAAAAAAAAAAAAAAATAGCGTTGTTTAAAATTAGTGGAAATAGTTTGAAGCACACATATGTAAAAAAAAAACATATTTTAAACGTTAATATTACGGATCTTTAATACGAAATACTTTATTTTTTATTGTGAAAGAATAAAGTATTTCCTTTTATCAGAAAATTACTGTCTAGCTTGTTACATTTTAATGCTGATATAAATTCTTTTTAATGTATGAAAATAAAGATATTTGTTTTTAGTCCTATAATATTATTTAAATTCTTTCTGTATTTATTATTATAACACATGTTTAAGATTTACAATCTATGACATGCACAAACAATGAAGCGATTTCTATTTTTGTGCACATAATAGGTAAACATTTAGCTCCATTAAAACAAGGACTAAAAATCAGGCGCTTCATATAGATTATTAACATTTTCCGATTGTATTACTCGTTTTATTGTTAGCGTTAAATGTACTTTGTTTACGTGCTCTTCTCATACAACTGACGGACAGGTTGTCAGAAAGATAGACGGATAGTTCAACTAAATTAAAAAGTCATTCTTATTTTTTTTTTTTTGAAAGTGTTGAAAGAGCTTAACACAAATGGAAATGCAATTTATAATTGCAGTCCTTAACATATCTGAATTTTTTATCGTAGCCCTGAAAATCTGAACGCTAAGCCTACTATTTCTATAGAAAAGGCTTGTATAGTGTATGAATAATAGAAGTGAATATTGCTATAAACTTTGCATCACAAAGTTATTTAAATGCGATTTTAAGAATTGCCTCTCATATGATGCAATACATTGTCATTCTTTGGGGGTATGTCTGTACACAAACCAGTTGTACTCTTTATACCATTTCAAATAGGAAATGTAACATAGAGAATTTGAATAACAAATATCATTTTTGAGAAATTCTAAAAATATTTATGGGTGCTACAGGCGGGCTAAAAATTAGATAGCCATGAGAAAAGGCAGACGGACAGAAAGACAGAGAAATGGATTAACTTAAATCATAAACACTATTAAATTTTGTTAAAAAGTATTAAAACTCTGATTAAAATCAAGTTCGCAGTTACAGCAATTTTCAGTTATAGTCTTTAATGTATCTGAATATTTTTGCGTGGAAAAGTAAACCTTGATGCTAGGCATACAGTCGGTAACAAAAGTATCCGTACACTAGCAAAAATTCCTATATAAAAAAGGTAGAGTTTAGACTGTTTTGTTAAATAAATCCTTGTCGAAACTCGTTTTTAGACTGACTAAGAACATGATTCGACAAGGACATTCGACTAAGAACATGATTCGATTTAACAAAACAATATTAACTCTACTTTTTTTATATAGGAATTTTCGCTAGTGTTCGGAAACTTTTGTTACCGACTGCACTATATTCTATAGGAAACACTGTTTAGTGTGCACACTAAACAGTGTTTCCTATATTTTGCACTGTTTAGTGTGCACATTTCTCAATTTCATTATAATTTGTGTAAATGTAAGAATTAAAACAGGGTCTATACAAATATCTTTCATAGAACATTATATTGACGAATTTTTCTTTAATGTTCTTGCTCACAAATCAGTAACGACATATACTTGGGAAACAATTTCAATGGGAAACATTCCAAAATAAATTTGAATATCCTATATCAGTTTCAAGAAATTTTTATGGGTATTTGCAAGAGTTAGAGCACGGACAAACAGACACACAAACCAAAGTTATAAGCATTTTTCACTTTTGTGAAAAGTGTTTAAAAAAGAAAATCAAATAAATATATAATTATTTTGAAAGAGTACCGTAAATTTGTAAATTGAATTGAAAAAGAAACAAAGTAATATGCAATATTAAGCAAACAATGATATAAGCGATTGAAAATGTAAAAATCAGAACTCAAAGGTTATAATTTAATCCATTGGTAATTTCAGTCATTTAAAAAAGAACTGGAATCAGAATTTAGAAATAAGTTAAATCAAAAGAAATAGTTGAATTTTTTCCATATTATAAAAGTAAAATTTTATTAAAAATATCTGGGACATTTTATTTTTTTAATGAGCTAAAGTTATCCCTGAAAGGATTAATTGCCCCTAAAAGGGTTTTATTAAGAAAATATATTTTTTAATAGTAATAAATGTCAAAAATTAAATGCATGATATAAACTTGCCTGTTTCACAATATTTTCCAGTGTAGTTCTCAGGGCACATACAATCAGGTTCGCCCTTATTTATTACGCAATTTCCGTTGTTTTTACAAGTTATAGTTGAACATTTTTCTGTAAACTAAAGCTGTTTTTAAAATATTCTTACATATACAAATTATTATTATTTATTTTAAATTGTTTTTTCACACGAAAAATATAAGCAATCATTGCCAATAATTGAAAAGTGAAATTAGTTCCAAGTACAAATAGTAAAAATAAATAAAAGTTAATACTGAAACTCTCTACGTTGGATTTTTTCATTTATTCTACTTCTGATCGTTTCGAAAAAAAATTATATATATATATATATATATATATATATATATATATATATATATATATATATATATATATATATGTTTATATATATATATAAATTAACTTCAAAATAAATGATAAAAATTACTAATTTACATAAAACAGGTGAGGGTATGTTCTTGCTAGCGTTTTCAGTTCAAAAATTCATATAATAAAACAATTTTTAAATTCTGATATAAAATTTCATTATATTTTCACTCATATGTAATAGTATTTGTTTTTAAAGATAAACTGTTTTTCAAATATTTCATATTTCAGTCTTTATAACTCTAAGTTTTTTCTTTACTATTATGTTTGAAATATATTCTGGAGTATGCTCGCTTGACATATCTTCAGAAACCTGCTAGTACTACATAGTTATTTTAATAGCTGTGTTTCCACCTGCTGACGAAGAAAACACAGCATAAATTTAAATTTTTAGCTTAAATAAAGTTAAATTTAACTTATTTTCTTGTTTTTTAATATTGTTATAGTTGTTCTTGTTGTTTTTACATTCCACTTTCATATCTTCATATACCATAATTTAAATTCTTAGTTTTATATATATATATATATATATATATATATATATATATGTATATATAAATATATATATATATATATATATATATATATATATATATATATATATATATATATGTGTGTGTGTGTGTGTGTGTGTGTGTGTGTGTGTGCGTATATTTATATAATTATCATTATTTTTTTAATTATTTTCTTGCTTTTAATTACATTTAAATGTTGATATGAACTATTTTAATGCAAAAAAAAAAAAAAAAAAATTACATACACTGTAACAACAAAAACAAAAAGGTAGTTTTTCCAGAAAAGTGTGCTGGAAACATTAATGTCAGCATATTCTGCTGTAAATTAAGGCAATTTACCGTGGAAACATGTGTAAAGAGAGACCCTTTTACTGTTGTTTATGCTGTAAATTGCTTCTTTCTAACAGAAGAATGTGCTGGCACTCATACTGCCAGCACAGTCGGCTGTTAAATAAAACTATTTACAGTGAAAACATCTGTAAAGAGAGACTCTTTTACAGTTTCTGCTGTAAATTACTTCTTTCTAACAGCAGAATGTGCTTACCCCCATATTGACAGTACATTTTGCCGTAAATTCTTTTTTTTTTTTTTTTTTTACAGTGTATATATTTTATTTCTTATCATATTATTAAACAGGCTTATTACTTAAGCATATTTAATATAAACAGTGTTTGATATTTATACAAGTGATGAAATATTTTGTAAAAATAGGATTCAAGAATAATTTTCCTAATAATACCCTGGAGCAAATTATACATAATTTTTCCCAGATCTCATCAATAAAATTATGTTTTCAATTTTTTTTAGTGTCTATGTTTATAAAGATACAAAACCCATTATTTTTGCATGCGATAAGAGAGCATTTATGTTTACGAGAATTTAAGAAAAAAAAAGAGAGAGAAAAAATAATAATAAATTGTAATTATCAATGCATTAAAAATTAAATTGAATACGAAATTGCGTAATCTCGACTTAAACTATGCATTATAAAAAATTAAAACAATAGCACATTCTTTTAAAAATTAAATTGTGAAACTCCTTTATTATTATTATTATTTAAAATGAAACATTTAACGTAAATAAATATGGTAATTTAAGCTATTAGACATAATATAAACTTACCTTTCTCACAAAATTTTCCACTGTATTCATCAGGGCAGACACAATTAGGCTCATCGTCTTTTATGAAGCATTTCCCGTTATTATTGCATGTGATAGTTGAACACTTTTCTACAAAGTAGCAAATTAATTAAAATATAAAATGACTCGTAAATTACAAAAGCATTGGTATTATAGTGATAAAAAATTAAAGAAATCTTGCACTGTATTACATGTTTAACCATTAAACCGTGTGTATTTATCTTTCGTAATTTCTTGATGATAACATGATTACATAAATTTATTTTGATTGTGATTAATTATGCTAAAGTCTTATTATTTAAAAAAAAAAAATCGGCTGGCAACGATAAAATTATTAAGCTGTGTAGACATCACCATTTTTTTTCTCTGTTTCGTTCTATGTACCAGTGTCATTTACAAGTTGTAATATCATCAGTTAATTAATCAGTGCAGCTTTAGATTTTAAGGACTCCCTATATCTAGTTTAATGATATTTTAAACAACAGGTGCAAAGATAAAGCTCTATGGAAAATCACAGAAAGAGATTAACAGAAGCGTCACACGTCGGCTAATATAAACCTTAAACACCCAAATATATTCCGTCAAAGATAACTTTCATAATATCGTTTTTTGCCACACTTCAGAAGTGTGGATCGTAAATTGCGAAAATTACTGCATAACTGCGACACTTGTCGACTGGTACAGTCGGTAACAAAAGTGTCCGAACACTAGCAAAAATTCCTATGTAAAAAAAGTACACTTCATACGGTTCTGTTAAATAAATCCTTATCGAATCATGTTCTTAGACTGACTAAGAACAGGATTCGACAAGGATTTATTTAACAAAACCGTATGAAGTGTACCTTTTTTACATGGGAATTTTTGCTAGTGTTCGGACACTTTTGTTACCGACTGTACTTATGAACGTTAAATCAGTATAGCCCATAAGGCGTTATCACTTATTAAGTTTTATGTAATCCTAGAGTATACAGTCTTCACTAAATTATTAGTGATATTTTTAATTCTCACATTTTTTATATTTATAGAAAAAATACTAAAGAAAATGACCTTGGAAGTGACAGAAAGAGAGACAGAAACGTTGAAATCAAAGCAGATATTTTCTAAAAGAAATATGGCATGAGAAAATGGCTGTAGCTGCTGGGGAAGTTCCCAGAAAGTTATAGAAACTCTGAGATATAAATTGAAATGGAAGAATCTGTTGTGATATTTAATCTCAGAACTTTCTTTTATTAACTTTCTCTTTTTGTTTTTTGCTTCCCGCCAACTGATTTTTTTTGTGCACCTGCCGTATCACGTGACGATATGTCGCGTCTCTCTACAAGTACATTGTAATACTTTTTTCAATCATGTAATTTTCGTTATTCGGAACTGACGTTCCATTTTTTTATTCTATTTAATCATAATTTTTTCTTTTTGTCTAAGATGAATAAATTAAAGTAAAAAACATCTAGGCTTTCTTTCATTACGCCGCAACGAGTGTATTATCCTAAATAACAATTGATCTACATATTATGTAAGAATTTCTCAGTCTAATCAAGATTCATTATAGGAAAAGTAGTTGCTGGTATTTAATACAGAAGTCATATTAAGGAAATTTACTTACTCTTCACCAATGGAATATTCGATTACCTGTGACAACCCAGGTAAGCTAAACTTTATTTAATTATGTGACTGTTATTTTAGCAAAGAATTATTAGTAAGAAATATTTGTTATAAATATATTTAAATAACTAATTTGAGGAAACTCCGAACTCATGCACTTATTTAGAAAGTATTTTTCTATTAGATTATGATTCTGATATTTTGAATTGAAAATTTAGATTTATTCTTGACAATTTTTTTTTTCATTGCACATTGGAAGAAATTGCTACATTCAAAATAATAAAATAAAAAATGAAAATGTAAGCGAAAATATTTGTTTTGGTTTCTTCAAAACCGAAGTGACACTAAATCGAAAGTATTGAAAAGTGCTTATTTTCATGAAAACTATTTAATTTTATTTTCTTCTTCAAGTACTATTTATCCTAACTGTGTTGATTTAAAATATTAAATGAATATTTACGTAATGAACAAATATTAACAAAACTGTTACAAAAATTTTGTTTAAGTATGTCAGCAACAAAAGATATACAAATTGAACCGCTGAACTCTACAAATTATAATGTGTGGAAGTTTCGTATTGAGATGTACTTGCAAAAAGAGGATCTTTTTACAGTCATTACTGACGATCCTCCCAACCCAATAACCGATCAGTGGCGTTCAAAAAATAGAAAAGCGAGAGCTTTAATTAATTTACTTATTGATAACGAACAAATCGTGTATGTTATGAATCTAGATACAGCACGAGAGTGCTGGAATGCTCTGCGCCAAGTCCACGAAAGATCATCGCTTACGAGTAAGCTTTTCTTACTTAGGAAACTTTATTCCATAAAATTAATGGAAGGTGGTGATGTAAACCAACATATAGCTGATATATATAAAACACGCGACAGACTCACTGCTATAGGTGAAGTCATAGATGAATCGCACCTAGCTGCATTAATGCTATGCTCACTCCCTCCTTCGTATGACGTTCTCATAACAAGTCTCGAATCGAAAGACGAAGCGCAATTGACACCTGAGTATATACGAAACAAATTAGCTGATGAATATGCCAAAAGGCTTGAAAACAAAACAATTCAAAATTCAGCGTTAAAAGTCCAATACCATAACAAATCGGAGAAATTCTGCAAATACTGCAGGAAAAGCAATCATAATATAGAAGATTGTTATAAGTTAAAAAATAAAAATAATTCTGCTGTTAAAAGTCACAGTAAAAATTTCAACAAAAAACCCAACTTCAGATCCAACATATGCTCTCAGAACAATGAGAAGCCAGATAGCGCTCAAATTGCAGAGGGGAGCAATAAACCAAAAGCTGATAAATTGTATTCTTTTTATGTTGGAGATAAAACTGTAAATTGGGTGGTTGATTCAGGGTCGTCTTCACATATCTGCAATGATAAACTAAAATTTCGCGATCTTAAAAATAACGTTTCTAACGTCACTATCGCGAACGGCACGCAGCTAAAATCTTTGGGTTCCGGTACTGTGGATTTGTATACCGTAAATTCGGAAAACACACAGAACAAAATAACACTTAAAAATGTTCTTTATGTCCCTGAAATAGAAACTAATTTAATTTCTATAAAAAGAGCAACAGAGAATGGCTGTATCGCTGTATTTGATGATAAAACCTGTAAAATTGTAAATCAGGGAAATACATGCATTGAGGGATATGTGAAAAATAACTTATATGAATGTCAATTAAATTATTCTGAAAACAAACACACAGCGAACATTGTAATACAAACTTGTGATAACGAAAATTGCATAAACAAGTGGCATGTGAAACTTGGCCACAGAAATACTAACCACATTAAAGATTTAGTTAACAAGGACATGGCTGTGGGTATAAAATTAAATGATTGCAAACATAATACTGAATGTAAAACATGCATAATGTCAAAATTAACTGATTCACCTTACCCCAAAGCTGCACAATTTAGAGCCTCCGTACCACTCGAACTGGTCCACACAGACTTATGTGGCCCTATGAAAACCCCCACTGTAGGTGGAAAATATTACTTTCTTACATTCATAGACGACTACAGTCGTTATACTATTATATATTTGCTAAGAAATAAGTTTGAGGTATTTTCTAAGTTAAAGGAATATGTGGCTATGACCGCAAACAAATTTGGCCGAAAAGTGCAAGCAATTCGCTCCGATAACGGGGGTGAATACACTAGTATGGAAGTAAATGAATTTTTGAATAAAGAAGGAATTGAGCATCAGTTTACCGTTCCTTACTCTAGTGCTCAGAACGGCGTGGCAGAACGTAAAAATCGTACGCTGACCGAAATGGCTCGCTGTCTGCTTAAAGACAGTAATTTACCGAATTCCTTTTGGGGGGAAGCCGTAAATACTGCAAATTACATACAAAATAGGCTCCCGACCTCCTCATGCGACTCAACTCCTTACGAAAAATGGACCGGCCGTAAACCCGATTTATCAAATATAAAAACATTCGGATGTCGCGCATACGCATATGTACATAAAATACATAGGGGAAAACTGGATAGCACCGCTCAAGAAGGAATTTTTGTGGGATATGATAATCGTAGCAAAGGCTACAGAATTTGCACAAATAATAAAAATGTAATAATTAGCAGAACTGTGAAATTTTTGGAAGATGAGAATAGAGAATCCCACAATAATGAAACATCACAAATCAAGAATGAAAATTCAAATGATTAAATTCCGGTGTCCAAATTACCAATATTAGATACTGATATAAATATAGATATAGCGGGCGATAACGATAGTCCGGATGACACGCAAACTCTGCCGCGACGATCACAACGATTAAATAAAGGTGTTCCGCCCGACAGATTTGCATTTGCAGTAAATGACAAAAGAATTGATGAGCCTAAGTGTTTTGATGATATACTAAAAATTCAAAACCCAGCTGAAAAAGAAAATTAGCTGAATGCCACACTCGACGAAATGAATTCACTCAGACAAAACAATACTTGGGAACTTGTTGACGCTCAACCAGGGACCGAAGTAGTAGGGTGTAAGTGGGCGTTCAAGGCCAAATACAATAGCCAAGGACAAGTCGAGAAATATAAAGCCAGGCTTGTTGCCAAGGGTTTTTCTCAAAAATACGGGGTGGACTATGACGAAACTTTTGCACCAGTTGCATCGCATACCACTCTAAGAAGTTTCTTGACCATGTCACTATATAAAAATTTGAATCTAAGGCATGTAGATATAAAAACTGCTTTCCTACATGGAAATTTGCAAGAAGATGTATACATGCATCAACCCGAGGGTTATGTTGTCCAGGGCGAAGAAAATAAAATATGTAAGTTAAAGAAAGCGATATATGGCTTGAAACAAGCCGCTAGAGCGTGGAATTTGAAAATTAATGAAACATTGTGTAAATTAGGATTTAAACAAAGTCAACATGACAAGTGTTTATATATCCGTAACAAAGATAACACAGAAACTTACATTCTTGTGTATGTTGATGATCTACTTGTAGCTGGTAAAAATCACGATATTGACATACTAATTAATCAACTTAGGGAAGAATATCCATTAACCGACCTTGGGGAAGCCAAATATTACCTCGGCATAAATATAGAAAGACCTTGTAAAGGGGTAATTACGCTTGATCAAAATAATAAAATACGAGACATTGTAACCAAATTTGGGCTAGATAACGCACGGCCCTCTGACACACCGATGGAACCAGGGTATATAAAATTAACTGATAATGACAATCTCTTACCAAACAACACAATGTACAGACAGGCTATAGGCGCGTTACTTTACATTTCTACAGTATCGCGACCTGATATAAGTGTTGCCGTTGGCATCTTAAGCCGTAGAAACGAAAATCCTAGAGCGAAAGACTGGGAGGCAGTTAAAAGGGTTATTAGATATTTGAAAAATACCCAAGATATTAAATTAAAACTTTGTAACTCTGGTGAACATGTTCTTAGAGCATATTCGGATTCGGATTGGGCCAATGATCCAAGTGATAGAAAGTCTATATCTGGAAATTTATTTAAGATAGGAAAAAATCCAATATTTTGGACTTCGAAGAAACAGTCCTGTGTGTCCATGTCTTCAGCAGAGGCTGAGTACGTCGCAGCTGCGAGTGCTGCACTTGAAATACAGTGGCTCAACAAACTACTGGATGATTTAAATTTGCCGCAAGAATGTCCTATAGTGTTGTACCAGGACAACCAATCTACCATCAAGATTGCTGAAAATGAAAAATTCCAGTCCAAAACAAAACACTTACAGCTGAGATATCATCTTCTGCGAAACCTAATACAAGAAGGCCTAATCAAGCTTCAATACAAACCTACCAAAGAAATGACCGCCGATACCCTCACAAAAGCTCTGCCAAAAACTGATTTTAATAGACATAGAAATGCATTAATGAACAATTGAAAAATTTCTGAGCTTAAGAGGGGGGTGTTGTGATATTTAATCTCAGAACTTTCTTTTATTAACTTTCTCTTTTTGTTTTTTGCTTCCCGCCAACTGATTTTTTTTGTGCACCTGCCGTATCACGTGACGATATGTCGCGTCTCTCTACAAGTACATTGTAATACTTTTTTCAATCATGTAATTTTCGTTATTCGGAACTGACGTTCCATTTTTTTATTCTATTTAATCATAATTTTTTCTTTTTGTCTAAGATGAATAAATTAAAGTAAAAAACATCTAGGCTTTCTTTCATTACGCCGCAACGAGTGTATTATCCTAAATAACAATTGATCTACATATTATGTAAGAATTTCTCAGTCTAATCAAGATTCATTATAGGAAAAGTAGTTGCTGGTATTTAATACAGAAGTCATATTAAGGAAATTTACTTACTCTTCACCAATGGAATATTCGATTACCTGTGACAACCCAGGTAAGCTAAACTTTATTTAATTATGTGACTGTTATTTTAGCAAAGAATTATTAGTAAGAAATATTTGTTATAAATATATTTAAATAACTAATTTGAGGAAACTCCGAACTCATGCACTTATTTAGAAAGTATTTTTCTATTAGAATCCTAAGTATGTTGTCTTTCTTGAATAACAGAAAGTTTTAAGATTCTCTTAACAAATGAATTAAGGATTTAAAAAATATTATGAAAAGTATTTTGAAATAGCATCCGAAATTTTATTTTCCATTCTTTCTTCCCAGTCACTGTCATAAATTTTAACAGAAAACTGCTGGTAATCATTTATTAAAAGTCTTATACAAAATTACAGAGAAAATTAATTGTAGTTGTAAGAAAATCTATTTTTTAGATTAATTTAATGACTAATCAAAATTTAATTAATGGCGAGAATATATTTTCGACTTAAAATGCTTTTTTCTAAAGCGGAAGCATTCATTTTAAATATTTATTGAGAAATTAAATAATAAAATTGAATAAAAATACAGAATAAAGATTAAGAATCTTGATTACTTACTTTTAAATAAGAAGTATTGTAAATTTAGAGACTCTGGATATATATTTTAGTAAATTAACAACATCAGCAACAACAACAACAAAAAAAAAAAAGTACATTGCATGTGAGCTGATATATGTACAAGAGAGATGCAAACACGCTGTTAAAAATTTGTAATTTTGTTGCCAGTAATGCTCAGTAAAAATTACAGAATTCTGTGAAAGTTACAGAAAAATATGTTTTGTCAACATAATTATTCCGTAATTTTCGATTTTTTTCTTAAATTACCGAGAATTCTGTAATTTTTACAGAGAATTACTGGCAACAAAATTGCAAATTTTTAACAATGGCAGAGAGATATTCCAAGAAAATTTTGATATTAAACTGATATTAAACTGAAATACGACTTCTGGGGAGGCATATTGCCTGTAAAACAGAGCACTATCACTAAAAATAAGGTGCAAGAGTAACAGTTTTAACCCCATATGTATCTATGATTTTCTTTTCTCCTATATTTTTTTTATGTATTAAAAAATGTACGTGTTTATATAAGGCAAGACTGTGTGATATCAATTTTTTCACACTTGAGAATTGCTAATAATGTCATGAAAATCCTTCTGAAAAACATTAGTGTTCCAAATATTTTTTGAGATTATATAAATAGCCAAATAAAATTATTATAGCAAACTTTTTTTTTTTTTTTAGCTTCTGTACCTATGTTTCATTTACATTCTGTTTAAACCTGTGCATTTAGCTTTAATATGAAAAAGGTGACCATAGATAAGTTTAAATAGTGTAAAGGTTACCTGTTTCACAGAATTCTCCAGTGTAGTTTTCCGTACAGTTGCATTTAGCTTCTTTGTTTAAAATTATGCAGTTTCCTTCATTTATGCATGAAATATGAGAGCATTTATCTGTATAAAATTGAAAAATAAATTAATTTAAAACTTGAATGAAACTATGAATGGAAAAATAGCTATAAAAATAATTATATACTAATTAAAAAAATATGAAATAAATAAACAATTTAACATGCAACTAAAATCTAAAAATGATTTTTTTTCTGTTATTAACATTTAAAATAAAATACTTCTGAATGCAAACAAGCAATAAAATTGCAAGTTTTAAAACACATTATATGGAAACTTACCAGTTTCACAAAATTTTCCAGTGTATTTATCAGGACAGACACAATTCGGTTCGCTGTTTCTTATGACGCATTTTCCGTTGTTTTTGCATGAGATTGTTGAACATTTTTCTATAAAGAAGTAAAAGGTATAAAAAGAAAGCATTAATGATAAAAATTTGTTAGGAATTAAAGGACTACAAGAGCTTCAAAAATTATAAGAATCATATCACTTCTATTTTATTTTAATATAATAAATAAAACTTTTTCCAATGAGACTAAAAATCAACATTTAAAATACATTTTACAAATGTTTCATTTAAATTTTGAAAAATTCAGCCGGTACTGGATTCCAGAGACCTTTCAGAAAACAGACTCAATTTCTCAAAAACTAATTCGCCGATTGTATTGAATTTTTGCACAATTCTTCAAAGTAGAATTGATAACTGATTGAACAAATACTTGAAAAAACTGAAATTTGAATTTTTTGTCAGAGATGCATGCAAAAATAGTATAACTTTCTATATATTTTTTCTCTACGTATAGCCTTTAAAAATTAGTTGTAAATGATTTTTTTTTCGTTCAATCAATATAATCTTCTTTAAAATATAATCTATTATATTTTAAAGAAGTATGCATATTTTTAATAAGAGTGGAGTATTAAATTGTGAGAAATCCTCTCACTACTTTTCTAGAGGGTCTCCAAAACCAGGACCCAATGGCTAATTTTTCAAAAATGTTATTATTATTTATTTTATTTTATTTTAATTTAACTCTTTCTTAAACTGTTTTTTTTTTTAATGTAAAGACAAGTGTAAAAGACACATACAACAGATTTTATATAGCGTGTTAAAAAATAAGGGTAAGAAAAAAAAATAATAATAGATAGATATTTTTTTAAACACGAATTTCCGAGATCTAAAACTAAACTATCTAATCAGGATGACTGTTAATATTCCTGTAATAAGCACGTAATACTTGAGAAAGGTTATCTAAGTTGGATTAATGAAACAATTTTGAAGAAAACATTAGAACCGTTTTTGAGATACCAACTTTTACCAAAACTTAGCATACTCAATTATTGACCTAAAAACAATAATTGCATACAAAAAGATATTTAATAGGAAGTTAACATGGCGAGTTTGAAAAAAATCCGTACAGGCGTTTTTAAAGGAGCGCACTTGCGACATCTGAAATTGAACTGTTCATAGAGGACACCTATCAATTTTCATGAATTAACCGACTATATCATTCGAAAGGGCATCTAATAGGTTGTTTACAGAGCCTATCAATTTTCATGAATTAACCGACTATATCATTCGAAAGGGCATCTAATAGGTTGTTTACAGAGCACCTTTGAAGAAAATCGTTAGATCTGTTTTTGTGATACGGGCTTACGGCCCCATTTCCAGTTTTCGATGACCCAATTCCGGTTTTTCAGTTTTTACGAAAATTTGAAAAAAATATCTATACTCCAGACCTGAATCAATAGTGAAGTTTCTTAGTTCTATCTTTATTAGTTTAGGAGATATGACAGCCAGAAGATTCCACACATACGTTACGCACATACACACACACTGACCCATTGCCAAAAACTACTTTTTTGGACTCAGGAGGCCTTAAAACGTGTAAATCAGGTGAAACTCTATATCGAATTTTTGGACCGAATATAATACTTCCATTACCTATATGGTAGTGGGATAATTGAAGTAAAAACATAGGTCTTGCATTTAATACGAAAATAGACAGATTTTCGTATTGCGCTTTCGATCGCCAAATACAAAAATCGCCAAGGACGACAGATATCAAATCTATGCTTTGTTTTCAATTAAAATAGTGAAAATTTGAATTAAAAATTTATTTTACCAAAATTTATTATAGCCTCTAGCACTTAGAAACAGTGTTATTTTTGATTAGTTGAAAAAAAAAAAAAAAAAAAAAAAAAAAAAAAACGGCTTTTTAGCTCTAGCGATCGTTCTCTACATATACATATAAACCTTTCCTCTTTATATATTAGTATAGAGCATAGATAGATTAAATAGGTTTCTCATCAACATAATGTAACTCAAATAATTAAATGCTATTTGCATTTCAGTAATGGCTGTATGCGCTATATATATTGAGCTATTTGTCATAACTGTTAGTTGCTAAAAATAGTCGCCAAATAAATTTAAACTTCTCAAATTATTCTTTAAAAAAATGCATAATGAAATGCAGATGATATATTTTTTTTTATTTACTTTTTATATTATTATTCGCGTGAAAATATATTTTATTAAAAGTCGAAAAATAAATTAACTCGTAATTTTTTTGGCAACAATTATAAATTAAAATAAATAATTTAATAAAAGTTTAGAAGTTAGAATTTCTTTTTTTTTATTTGTTTATCTGTTTTTAAATTCTAATTTCTTTTACACACATCAGTTTAAACATTAATGCTTAGATCATTATACTATATTATATCATATCAAATTATATTATTAGAAAAATAAATACTTTTATTTTAAATCTATAATGACGTCAGATTTAACATGTAAGTTTAACATCTCACAAATCTTTATGTGAATTTCAATTTAATTCACGTGCAAATATATATATATATATTTTTTTTTCCATGTTAAGATATTTTAAAAACAAAATGAACATGTACTAAATGTTTCTTTTATGTTGCCAATAGCTAAATTTTTTAATATTTCATTATTTCCATTTATATTATGGCTTTTATGGGGATTTTAATTAAAATGCTCAGATTTTAAACTAAAATTTATTTTATCAAAATTAAATATAGCCTATAACAATCAGGCATACTGTAGCTTTTGGTAAGTGAAAGAAGTTTTAAAATCGGTTCAGTAGTTTCAGAGATTACCCTCCACAAACATACAATTTTTTGCGCTTTATATAATGATATAGATATAGATATATATATAGATGGGAGAGGTAGTACGGTAGAAGAAATTCCGCTCATATTCGATCGGATGGAAAGAATATAAAGAGGGCATTGTGACTCCAGGTAATTTTACAACAGAGAATATTTAGATTAATGGTTCTCTCTGGAAGAGATTAATTACTGAATACAAGGCTTCGGAATCTCTCCTGCAGAAACGGGGGAGTTATTTTGCTACATAGGAGAGATTGAGCCTCCTTTCCATCAAATTGTATAATAAGTGAGATTACGCAGTTATTTGGTTATGATAAGACAATAAAGACAAGTGCAATGAATGTCGGAAACTGTACCAGGAGACAATTTCGTAGAGGGAATACACTAGTTGAATGTGTTACTTGTGCAGGTAGTTTTATGAAATCTGCACCATTTACAATAATAAGTATATCCAGGGCTGGCCAACCCACGGCCCGTGGGCCGCATGTGGCCCGCAGTGTATGGTTCTGCGGCCCGCGACAGAATTCAAGAAATTTTTAATTTGTCATCTGGGATAAAACATCTAAAATTAATAAATTGTTTCTGACTTTTTTAATGAAAATACCGATTAAAATAGCTAAAGAAACAAATACCGCTTTCAATAACTGATTTTTACTATTATACTTATGAATGTATAATCATAAGTTTTTATCTGTTTTATAGTTTTTTTATGAATAAAAATATGTTTAATATTCATATTTTCTGTTTTAAATTTTTACGAGCCCACTGGATGTATATGGTTCATACATTTATACAATGCGGCCCGCCTGAGTAAAATAGATTTCCAATGCGGCCCGCCGAGAGTTTTGGGTTGGACAAACCTGAGTATATCGATTGTGTAAAACGGCAGATAAGGTCAGGAAACAAGAAAACACTGAAACTGAAAAGAAATTTATTAATTTTATGTTAAACGTATTACCTAGTAATTTAGTTTTAGTTTGTAATCTTATGTGTGGTTATTGTTTTTTGATTTTTTATATTTTATCTTAAAAAAAATATAATAATAATAGTAATAATAATAAAATAAATATCAACTGCGATATTTGTTTACAAAATCCTTACAACCATTTCATTTAAGTTAAATTATTTTTGTTAACTATGTTAATAGTTATATACTATTTTATGAGTTAAATTATTAGTTATTAAATTATTATGTATATATATATATATTTAATCTTATACCTATGTGCGTAATCACAACCGCCCTGAAAGAAGTGATTGTCAAAAAAAAAAAAAAAAAAAAAAAAAAACGCTATTGATTTTATTACAGATGTTGTGTTAAATTAAAGCTTAACAACCAAATAACAATGGAAATGTTAAAAAAAAAAAAATCAAAATTATTGAACGATAGTTCAACAAAAAGTATTATTTGGATTTTTTATCTTATTCTTTTGAATTGTGTGCAGAATCTTCTATCTTATGCTCAACATTTGGAAGAAAAATTCTATTTATTATATTAAAATGAAATTAGATTTTTTTTTAAAGCTTTAACAAGCTATGTAATCTCTTAAAATAAAAATATGATGAAAATTAAAATAGATCTAAGTAGAATTAACGGGCAAAAATTAATTATCGACTGATTTTTAAGACCATTTTTTACTACTTAACACACAGTTACACATTTTTCATTCATTTATTCTTTCTTTTTTTTTTTTTTTTCAGTGTACTAATTTAATTTTAGTTTTTAATCTTATGTGTGGTTATTGTTTACTGATTTTTTATATATTACCTTTTTTTTTTTTTTAATTATTTTTAAATACCTTTTGATTTTTTTTAAATTTAAGTTTATTAGGCTAAAAAAAACAACTACTTAAACAATATATTTATTTACAAAATCCTTACAAAAATCTCATTTAAGTTAAATTATTATTGTTATCTATATTATTAGTTATGTACTATGTTATAAGTTAAGTTATTATTGTTATTAAATTATTATAGTTTTTAATAAAAATACGACCACCTACCTATGTGCGTAGCCACTACCACAGTATTAGGAGAGATTGCGCAGAAAAAGAAAAGGAAAAAATTCCCTTCATTTCATTACCGATGTTACTTTAAATTAAAGCTTAACTTCAAAATGGCAATGGAAATGCATAAAGAAACATAAGAATTCAAAATTACTGAACGATTGTGTAACAAAAAGCGATATATGAAATTTTTAGCTTATTCTTATGAATTGTGCGCAAAATCTTCTATCTTATGCTCAACATTTTGAATAAAAATAATTATTTATTATATTAAAATGAAATTAGAGAAACTATGTCCTTTTTTTTAACATTTAAATACCTATGTAACCTCTTAAGATAAAGGTATGATGAAAGTTAAAATAGATCTAATTAGAATTAGCAGGCAAAAATTGATTATCAATTGATTTTTAAGCCTAACTTTTTAGTACTTAAAGCACTAATGTTTTTGGCTCCAAATATGCTTAATAAATAAAGAGAAAATTTCAAATAAATGTAAATAGTGCAAAGGACATTGTTACCTGTTTCGCAGAAGTTCCCTGTGTAACTTTCTGTGCAATTGCATTTAGCTTCTTTGTTCATAACGGTACAGATTCCTTTATTCTCGCATGCAATAAGAGAACATTTATCTATATAAATACAAAAGAGAGAGAGAAAAAGAAAAAAAAAACTTCATAATTAAGTATACCTTATAATATAAATATAAGGAAATATAAAAATACGGATAGATTAAACAGGTTTACAATGAAAATTTTCTTCAAGGTGATTTTTTTTTTGAGCGGGGGGGGGGGTGCTGATTAAAGAAAAACTACTAAAGTCTTTCCACCACATACAGTATTGTTAAAAAATGGGACTATTGGAGCTTAAAGCTTCCCTTTTTCAACTCCATTTTAAGTTATTTCCCGTAAAATCTGAATGATGTGAGTATGAAGACAAAGAAGAATTATTCCATCAATGTGTCAAGGAAATGAGGGTCAGGGGCGATATAGTGATAGTAGCAAACACATGTAAGAGGTAATGTGTAAATAATAACCTAAATTAATGCATTGTATGCATAAAATGTTTCGAAGTTGTAATACATTCTATGTGAATTCTAACCATCTGCATCACTATGAATAAAAAAAAAAAAAAAAAAAGAAAGAAAATACAATCATATTCTAATTTAGCGTATCAAAACACATTAGAGATACCCACCGCATTAAAAAAAAGTATAATTTTTCAGACTTGTGTTATTTAAATACAAAATGTAAAAGGTGTAATATGTAGCATTAAGCCTTATTAGAAAACTAAAAATGATGTATTTTTCATTTAACATAGATTACTTTTGAATACAGACATGTAATGAAGTTCAAGCTCTTAAATAAATTATCTGTGAACTTACCAGTTTCACAAAATTTTCCTGTGTATTTATCAGGGCAGACACAATTAGGTTCACCATTTCTTATGATGCAATTTCCATTATTTTGGCATGTGATAGTTGAACATTTTTCTACGAAGAAGAGAAAGTTATATATAAATTAAAAAACACATTAGTGATGAACATTTTTAAGTACTATGACCAGTGTATGACGAAACCATACAAATGTTTAATTAGACTCATTAGGTCTAATTGAGTCAAGAAGTGATATTGAGTGAATTCTCATACTTATTAATTGTTTTAGAATACAAATCCAATGCTTTAAATATAAAAGAATATCCATGAAAATTCAACTCAATTGAAATAGTGCAAAGGCTCTCACCTGTTTCACAGAATTCCCCTGTGTAACTTTCTGTACAGTTGCATTTAGCTTCTTTGTTCGTAATGATACAGTTTCCTTTATTTTCGCATGTTATATGTGAGCATTTATCTATATAAGTTTTTAAAAATAAATAAACTATAAAGATTCATAATTAAACACAGCTTAAATTATTAATATGTGCAAACATGAAAATGAGAAATGTAAAAGTTGAATATGCAATTTTAAACACTATTAGAAAAATAAAAATGGTGTACTTGTGTTTGTCATCTGATGTAAAACATTTTTTAATGCAAACTAGTAACAAAAGTTCAGTTAATTAAAAATAATATATGAAAACTTACCAGTTTCACAGAATTTTCCTGCGTATTTATCAAGGCAGACACAATTAGGTTCACCACTTCTTATGATGCATTTTCCTTCGTTCTTGCATCTGATTGTTGAACATTTTTCTATAAAAATATATAACGTTATATATGCATATATATATATATATATGCAAAATAATTAAAGCCAGATGAAAAATTAATCACAAATAAACAGAATTAAAATGATTTGCAATAACAATTTAGGCCTGAATCTGGCTATGAAAAATCTCAAAAACATACAAACTGTTAACCGATATATTGTTTTTTTACTCAATAAACATTTCAGTATTCTTGATTACAATCCGAATTAAGATTTGTTGTTCCATATTGGGCGACATTTAAGTGCTGGAAAGTAGCCCTACTAGCTGAAGAGTGCTCTATGTTTGTAATGGGAGTGGTTTTCAATTTTCCATATTCTAATGACTATTCGAGTTTGTCCAGGTATGTATTTATATATTCTTGTATTATTTATATTCTTGTATTTTATATTGATGTATTATATTTTATGCTTGATTGCTGAATTTAATTGCTTTTTAAACTTTGTATTAATTAAAATTCGTTTGCTATATGATCTTGCTTTCATCTGTGAGAAGTTGGGGGGCTAGAAACGTGTATCCTGGTTAAATTACCAGCGTTTCGTCAGAAACTTCTCATATTACTTTCCCTACATGGGGGAGCTCCCCTTCTGAAGCCCCCCCCCCATGTGTTTTGGGATTAATTTTTCATCTGGCTTTAATTATTTTGCTTATTTATTATACTTTTATATATCCTTTTGCTTCTTTTGCGCACTGGTTTATAAAACCTCTGTTCTATTTGTATATAATTAATAATTCAAGTTTTACTCCATCTTATATTTAAATTTTATCTTATGTATATATATATATATATATATATATATATATATATATATATATATAACACAATAATAGTAAAACTTTTTAAGCATTATGAATAATCAATGATGTAAATATAAATCAGTCTAATTAGACATTTAAGAGGTCTAATTAGGTGCAAAAAGTGACCGTAGATCAATTTACAACCTATTCATTTACATTTTAGCACACTCATATTTTATGTTTTAAATATAAAAGAACATCTATAAAAAATAAACTAAATTTAAATAGTGAAATGTTGCTCTAACCTGTTTCGCAGAATTCCCCTGTGTAACTTTCTGTACAGTTGCATTTAGCTTCTTTGTTCAGAATTACACAGTTTCCATTATTTTCACATGTAATGGTAGAACATTTATCTATAAAAGTTTTTTTAAAAGAGACAAATTAAAAAGATTCATATTAACTATACCTTAAAACATAAATATGTGCAAAAATAAAAAATGAGGATAGATTACACACACAGTTCGACAACACATTTTTTTTTTTTTTTTAAAGGTGATAATATTTTATTAAAGAAAATCTACTCAAAAATTCCCACCGCATGCAGTTTTGTCAGAAATTGAGATTTTTGTTAGCTTAAATTTCCATTAATCTCCATTTAAGTTATTTCCTAAAAAGTCTGGATGATATGATTAAAGACGAAGGAGAACTATTTCCACAATACACAAAAAAAAATTCAGAAGATTATCAGGGACTATGTAGTGTTAACATGTTCACAGATTATTTTTGGATACTGCATAAAGAATATTCCCACCCCCTTCAAGGTCAGCAAGCCGTGCCCAAGGTAAAATGCTTTAAGGGGACTTCGATATAAATAAACACATATAAGAGGTTATGTGTAAATAATGTTTTAATGTATTTTATATGTGAAACGTTTCGAACTTGTGATAATTTCTAATTGCTTCTATAATAGCTTCTAAGTGAATTCTTCCGATTATCGACATCACTTTGTGAAAATTCCTTACCCGATACAAAGAAAAGACAATCATTTTTTAAAACCGGTAAAGACACCTAACGTAGTAGAAGAAGAGGTATAATTTCGCAGATTGTGTTATTTAAATACAAAATGTATAAGGAGTAATATATAGCATTAAGCATTATTAGAAAACTAAAAATGATGTGCTTGTAATTTTCGTTTAATACTTTTAAATACAAACACGTAACAAAAGTTCAAGTTCTGAAATATATTATAAGTGAACTTACCAGTTTCACAAAATTCTCCTGTATATTTATCAGGGCAGACACAATTAGGTTCGCCATTTCTTATGACGCATTTTCCATTGTTTTTGCAGGAGATAGTTGAGCATTTTTCTGTAAAGAAGAGAAAAAAAAAATTAAATATATATATATATATGTGTGTGTGTGTGTGTATATTTAAATATATATATATATATATATATATATATATAAAATTAAATTCAATATCAATGACAAAAATAAATTTGTATAAAAAAGGCGCTTAAAGCAGCACAAAATATTATACAAGACCAATAATAAATTTAATTGAAGATAAAAGATGAGATGAAGGTGAAAAGTAACAAACAACAAGAAAAACTTATCAAACAATGTTAATAAACAAGAAAATTGGTTAGATTTAAACACTATTTAAGCTAGAAATTCAAATTACGCTGTGTCAATCTCTTCAGCAGGTGGGAACACAGCAAATAAAAATTAAAAAAAATTTAAAAAACTATGTAGTACTAGCAGGTTTCAAAAGACATGCAGGCTAGCATACTCCAAATGATGTATAAAGTTTTACATGTATTGAAATTTTAAATTTAAGTTTTGATAAAAACTGAATTTCAATTTATTAAAAATCATATTATAGCCAGCAAAAAACTATTAAATATACAAGAAAAAGATTTTTATATATGAAATGCTAGCCAAACATATCCCCACCCGAACCTACTAGAAAAGATGAAAAAACTCACCACCTGCGAGAAAACAAGATCTTCAAAATTCATTCCAGCTTAAAAACTTGAAAAAACACTAAATTTTCTTTCCGTATCCAAAGATGTCCAAGAACTTTCCAGGTCTGGCGATACAAAATAACTCCAAACATTAGCAAAATGGTCTTCCTAGAAGGCTTTGAACCAAGTGCATCAAACTGGACACCTATATGGATCACCAATCAAAAAGCAAATACTGCGGCACTGACACTAAAAATTCAAATTTTTTGTATAATGAAATATAAAATTCAAAGGATACAAATTCTTGTAATATAATAAAGCTTGAAAATTGAAAACTTGTTTATTAAAATTAAATTTTAAATTACATAACCTTTTGATTCTTAATATATGGTTGATAACAATATTTATGTAAATTCTGTGACTTAATTTTAATAAACAAGTTTTCAATTTTCAAGCTTTATTATATTACAAGAATTTGTATCCTTTGAATTTTATATTTCATTATACAAAAAATTTGAATTTTTAGTGTCAGTGCCGCAGTATCTGCTTTTTGATTGGTGATCCATATAGGTGTCCAGTTTGATGCACTTGGTTCAAAGCCTTCTAGGAAGACCATTTTGCTAATGTTTGGAGTTATTTTGTATCGCCAGACCTGGAAAGTTCTTGGACATCTTTGGATACGGAAAGAAAATTTAGTGTTTTTTCAAGTTTTTAAGCTGGAATGAATTTTGAAGATCTTGTTTTTCTCGCAGGTGGTGAGTTTTTTCATCTTTTCTAGTAGGTTCGGGTGGGGATATGTTTGGCTAGCATTTCATATATAAAAATCTTTTTCTTGTATATTTAATAGTTTTTTGCTGGCTATAATATGGTTTTTAATAAATTGAAATTCAGTTTTTATCAAAACTTAAATTTAAAATTTCAATACATGTAAAACTTTCATTTGGAGTATGCTAGCCTGCATGCCTTTTGAAACCTGCTAGTACTACATAGTTTTTTAAATTTTTTTAAATTTTTAATTGTTGTGTTCCCACCTGCTGAAGAGATTGACACAGCGTAATTTGAATTTCTAGCTTAAATAGTGTTTAAATCTAACCAATTTTCTTGTTTATTAACATTGTTTGATAAGTTTTTCTTGTTTACTTTTCACCTTCATCTCATCTTTTATCTTCAATTAAATTTATTATATATATATATATATATATATATATAACGTATGTGGCACTGAACTATAATTGTTTGAACCTTGTTTAAGTATGGGAGACAATTTCCAACATTGTTGGACTGTTACAACTTTATTTGTGAGGTAAAACAGAAATGGAGACGCACATTTTTTTAAAATCCTGTAATACATTTATTTATGAAAAACAAAATTTAATTTAATTTTTTTACATTATCATTCCTACATTACATTTACATTTACATTATCATTTTTACATTACCATTTCATAGGGATATCCAGATAACTCCTGCAAGCATGGATGATTTAAAACAGATCATAAGTAAAGAAATCTCGTCAATAACACCAACAATGCTGCGAAGTGTGTTAAAAACTTGGTCCGACGTGTTCATGTTTGCATTCAAATTGGTGTCGAACATTTTCAACATTTTCTGTGAGGAATGGCAACGTTAAAAAATTGAATTAAATTGTGTTTTTCAAAAATAAAATTAGTGCAGGATTAAAAAAATTGTGAGTCTCCATTTCTGTTTTTCCTCACAAATAAAGTTATAACAGTCCAACGGTGTGAGAAATTGCCTCACATAGTTAAACAAGATTCAAACAATCATACTTAAACGCTAAAATAGTTGCCACATCCGTCAGATTTAATGGTCATAAGAAAAACCCACAGGTGCTCTTTTAAACTGATTACTCTGTATATACATATATAAATAGTGATAAAACTTTTTAAAGCACTATGATCGCTGTATGATGAAAATATATTTAATTTAAAATTACACTTAACACTTTCGCGACCGTTGACGTAGATTCACGTCATCTGAAAATCTGTAACTCCGCAAGTGGGCGTTTCTTTCGCAACTTATTTGTTATTTATTTCTTAAGATTTTGCACAATGTTCATATTTCTGCAATCAGCATACTATAAATACAAATATTTTGATAGGAAAGAGCATTATTATATTATATATCCATTTGTAACATTAATGCGAATACAGAAAATTTTGTCTTGAAATGTTGTAACTTGGGAGAATGACACCTATAAGCGGGCCTTACTGTCAAAAAGACAAAAACATGCTTTCGCGAAAGTGTTAATAGATCAAATTATGTGTAAAAAGTGATAATAGATTTATTTTTAAACTCTGCCATATACATTTTAGCCCACTAATATTTTATGTTTTATATATAAAAGAATATTGAGAAAAAATTAAACTAAATTTGAATAGTGGAAAAACTACTTTAACCTGTTTCGCAGAATTCCCCAGTGTAGCTTTCTGTGCAGTTGCATTTAGCTTCTTTGCTTGTAATGATACAGTTTCCTTTATTTTCGCATGTGATAAGAGAGCACTTATCTATATAAGATTTTAAAGAGAGATAAATTAAAAATATCAAAAATTACTTATAATTCAAAATATAATATGTGCAAAAATAAAAATGAAAAATCATTATTTAAAAAATAAATGTACAATATAAATTAAACAATATTAAATGTTATTAGAAAACTAAAAGTTATATATTTCTATTTTTTGTTTGACAGAAAACATTTTTGAATATAAACAAGTAAAAAGAGGTAAAATTAAAACATACAAGTAATATACGTAAACTTACCAGTTTCACAAAATTTCCCTGAGTATTTATTAGGGCATTCACAAACAGGTTCGCTGTTTCTTATGATGCATTTTCCGCTGTTTCTACATGAGATAGTTGAACATTTTTCTATACACAAGAAAAAGTTACAAAATGAAAACTTTAATAATAAACTTCTTGTAGTATGACTACCAAAATAGGGTGGAAAATCAAAAATATCGCAAAAATATCGCAAAAGTATTAACTTACATTAATATATATATATATAATATTATACTTAATATAAAAATAATTCTAAGGAAAATAAAGTTAGATATAAATACTGCAAAGTCTATTCTCACCTGTTTCACAGAAGTCTTCTGTGTAACTTTCTCTGCAGTTGCATTTAGCCTCCCTGTTTATAACAATACAGTTTCCTTCATTCTTGCATACGATAAGAGAGCATTTATCTATATAATGTTTTTTAAAAGAAATAGACTAATATATATATATATATAACTATGCCATAAAAATTAACTGTGTGAAAGGAACAAAATAGTGATGTACTATTTAATAAATAAGAATTAGAAATGTGACGCTTGTAGTTTAAATTTCAAAGAAAACACTTTTGAACCCAAGCAAATAATATAATTTGAATTTGTTATACTTATTGTATGGGAACTTACCAGTTTCACAAAATTTTCCTATGTATTTATCAGGGCAGATACAATTAGGTTCACCATTTTGTATAACACATTTTCCGTTGTTATTGCATGAGATAGTTGAACATTTTTCTATAAGAAAGAAAAATTTATAAAAACAATATATATATGATAATTTTTCTTTAGCATTATGATCAAAATATGATGAAAATTACAATCGATCTAATTAGCCTGACTTTTCAAAAAGTTAGCGTAGGTTGATTTTCAAACCATTTCATGTACGTTTTAGATTACTAATATTTTTTGTTTATTATCAAGAAAAATAAAACTAAATTCGAATACTGCAAAAGCAAAGTGTAAACATAAAGTGTAAAGAAATTTACCTGTTTCGCAGAAATTTCCTGTGTATTCTTCTGTACAGTTGCATTTAGCTTCTTTGTTTACAAAGATACAGTTTCCATTATTCTCGCAAGTGATTAGAGAACATTTATCTATATATATTAAAAAGTTTCAAATTAAAAAGATTCATATCTTACGCCTTAAAATAGAATTATATACTAAAACGAAAATAATCATACCCTATTTTCAAAATAGATATAAAATATTATATACGGGATATCCCATAAGGCTGTAGACATTTGAAAAGTTATTCTAGTAAAAGGAGATTCTTTTTGATAAGAAAAAAAAAAAAAAATAGTTAAAATTTTCGTCGATGGAAGGCGCTGTACGTGAACAAATTACCCATTTTCATGAAAAACTATATTTATTTGCATGCAAATGTTTACCGGCGTGAAAGTACTATTATATGAGTCCTTCATCTCTAGAAATTACATTTTTCAAACGAGTTACAAGACCGTTAATTATAGCTTCAATCGGTGATTTTTGCCTGAGCGAAAATATTTTTACTAATTATGTTTATTCACCAAGTGATCATCGCAATTAAAATACCATGTATGCACAACTAGGAGGCGACATAAGAAATAAGATGAGTTAATTGTAAAACCATGCAATTTATGGAACTTTGATTTGCATATTCCCCGTATCACATTCATGAAGCGCCCTCTATCGACAAAAAACTGAACTTTTTATTTTGTTCAGTCAAAAAAAAAAAAAAAAAAAAAAAAAAAACTTTCACAACAACTTTTTCGAAAACTATGATCAATTCTCCCAATTCCTTCATTTTTTATGAATTTGTATATTGCTTAGGGGCACATATTTACACATGATTACAAAACTAAAAAAATAAATAAATACTTCTATTTTACATAAAAAAATAAAACACATATGAATACAAACAAGTAGTATAATTTGAAGTTTTTAAACTTATTAAATGAAAACTTACCAATTTCACAAAATTTTCCTGCGTATCTACTACGACAGATACAAGTTGGGTCGCCGTTTCTTATTAAGCATATTGCATTGTTTTCGCATTCAATAGTAGCGCATTTTTCTATAAAGAAGAAAAAATTATAAAAAGAACACCTTAATTATAAAAGTTTTTCAAGCATTGCAATAAAGATTTCATGAAAACTAATCACATATCTGCCATAAAATCTGTAAAACAAAAAACTACAGCTTTCATCGTCTACGTGTATTAAAAGAATTTAGTTTCACTAGACTTGAATATTAATTTCCAAGTTATTTAACAATTGATAAATACCTAGCGACAGTAGAATTTCAAGTTACGGAGCACTTCTATATTAAGTTTGTCAGTGTATTTAATTTTTTAATGGACGACTAGAACGAGGCAGAACTTTCACAGTTTGTGGAAAAAATCTGTGCTATGATTGGCGATATTTTAGTATTTGTGGGCTAAAATGAGACTCTTTTGAATTAAATGAAAAAAAAAAAGTCATCATTATGTCGAAATGCGTCAGAAAATTATACAGTTTCTTTTTTTTTTTTTTTCTAAACTTATTACTATAATGTTATTACGTGTGTAATAAATCTACTTTATTTATTTTTATTTTAGAATATAGAGATTTAGTTTTATAAATAAAATAAAATAATTATAAAATAATTTAAAAAGTACTAACATTTCAAACTTATTCTTAGATTTCACAATTTAAATAAAAGATGTATCTCTCGCAAATTTCAAAGAAATTTCAATGTCAGCCAATGCCAGTTAAACCTCCAAAATCTAATAAAATTAATTTATAAGTAAAAACCATTCGAATATGGCAGAATCTAATTCTGTTTCTTATTACATGCAAAATTATTCGATTTTACCGAATAATGACAAAAAAATCAACTTTGAGATTTCAGATCTATATCGATAGATCGATTTGAGATCTATACATTTTAAGAACCCCTGAATTAATTTTTGCTATTTTTACGATGATGTTTGTGTGTATGAGTGTGTGCGTGTGTGAGTGTGTATGTGTGTGTGAGTATGTGTGCAAATGAACATGATAGTGTGTAAACGCTTTGTTCGAATGAGTTAAATTGAAAAAAAATACTGAAATGAGCTGAAAATTGACGTCATAACTCTCCGACACCATTCCAGGTCATGAGAACGATTTTCTTAAATTTAACCTACAGGAGTCTTAATTTAGTCCACATATAAAGCAATGCAGCTAATCGTAGCGCAGCTTTTCCCCCACAAACATTGGAAGCTCCGCCTTCACCTAGTCGTCCACTGGGGCGAATATTATAGCTAACAGTAACTCGAACTCCATTCATATGATTGCAAGAAAATAGATATTAACTTTTGTGTCTTAATTTCCTCATTTAAAAAGAATCTCTGAGAAACTGTAAAAAATTTGTTATATGCTAATTGAATATCCTGTGACAATATCGTAACTTTAGTAAAAACAGTTTATTTTATTTTATTCTTTTCTCGAACGGCTTTGTCGACGAAATTTTGAGAGAAAACATTATGTTTCTAATATTTTTTTCGCAAGTATAGCTAAAGCATAAGCGGTTTTTCTTTTGTAAACGGTGGTGAAAAATAGTGGGTCTACATTACTGTTTTTTAATTTCTTGTCGTTTTGCCGATTCTTCGCCTGAAATTTGATTCATCAAATCTTCCGAAAAGTATTGTTTTATTTCCATCTAGTTAATGGTAAACCTTATTCATTGCCGTTCACAATATTCTTCTTTAAGGTGATCAATTTTATTCTTGTTATAGCAGTATTTTTATGTTAATTATCATGATATATTGCACTTACAGCATTGAAGTTTTAAAGATTATTTAAAAACTTTTAATGTCGTTTCTTTATTCTAATTTATGGATTTTTTTTTTTCTATTTCTTTCTTTCTTTCTTTTTTTTTTTTTTTTTTTGGGGGGGGGGGGGGAATTGAAACGAAGGTGGTTAAATTTAAACTTTTGTAGAGGATACAATTTTTTTATGCCTATGATGAAATTTTCTTTTCTTTCACATGAAATATATCATTATTAATTTCAGCTCAAAGATGAAACTAAGTTAAATAAATTCTACATCACACTTACTTAGTGCTTTTAACATATAGATCTATATAAATATTAAATAATTTGCCTGAAAACATTTTAATTATGCATTTCATAGGATTTTACTACTGAAAAAATGTGATTTTTAACCGTTTCTTGAATTATCCAAACTATTCACTATACAAATAAAATGTAAAGTCCCTTTTTATAGAAATTTGTTAGTAGATAATTCTCCATATGCGTTTTATAAGATAGATATTATATTTTTTATTACATTAAAAGTAAAAGATTAATAAAGTTTTGACATCTGATAAACATAATATGTTCTACATTAAAAAGAAACAGAATATATATATATATATATATATATATATATATATATATATATATATATATATATATATATATATATATATATATATATACATATATATGTATTCGAATATAAACAATTTTTTATAAAAATTCTCATTGAATTTTAAACTTTTTACCATTAATTATTGAAACGTAAGTTTTCATTCATTTTCAAGATATTGATGAAGGTAAAATTTGACAAATAATATCTACTATTAAATATAAGTAGAAAAATTACATAAACGATTATATAAAATTATTACCTATACACTGCAGAATACTGAACCTTTTTCACAGAATTTTCCTTCATATTCTGCTTGACATAAACACGAAGCTTCTGTTCCATTAAGGGAACATGTTTCGCCGTTTTTACAGGGCTTTTACAAGTAATTACACCAGTAGTGGACAGTTTCGGGATATCTTTTCGCTCTACGAGGGGTGTTCAAAAAGTATCAAACATTATTTTTTTTTCGCGTAAGCCAATGAAGCGAGAGAGCCTTTCTACAGTATAGATGTATATGGGACACTCATGCGAAGTCGGGAATATTTTTCCGCCCGCAGAAAGCGTCAGTGTCTGGCAGTCGTTCAACAAGTGAAGACGTGTAGTGAGCGGTCGTCGGATTTTAGTCTTTGTAATGTGAGAAAAAAAATGAGTAGTGATATTGCATCAAATTTTACCAAAAGGTTGGCGATACCTGAGCGGCAAACTTTCGTAAGATTCAACAGGCTTTCGAGACGATGAACGTCAAGCATAAAAGAGTGGTACAAGTGCTTCAAAGATGGACGCACACCAGTGGACTTGTTGAATGTTTTCCTTGATTTTTATGGTGTGGTGCATCACGAGTACAAAGCACAAGTCCAAACTATCAAAAAGTAGTACTACGAGGAGATCCTTCGTTCCTTTCATGATGCGGTGTGCCGTGTACGACCGGATATGTATGCAGCGAAATCTTAGAAGCTCTATCAAGACAACGCATCTGCCCATTCCGCGCATTTGGTGCAGACTTTCATCGACAAACAGAATATTCCTATGGTTCGTCAGGCTTTCGACTCACTCAACATGGCTGATTGTGACTTTTAGACATTTTCTAAACTGAACATTCCGCTAAATGGATTCCGATTTGAGTCAAGAGAAGACAACATGTGGAATGCGACGGCACCAAACCAAAAACTGCGCTCCCCAGGTGTTTCTGATAAAGACAGGAACACTAGGTGAAGTGTGTGAATTATCAATATGACACCCTTGAAGATGATTAGTATTTTGTTTTTCCAAATGAATAAATGTATTTTTTGGCAACTAAAGGTTCGATGCTTTTTCGTATTTTGCGCAACGGAAGCAGTAACTACAACCAGTGTTTAATATCTCAATTAACTTTTTCAATTAACACAATTTGCACATGACTGTGATGCAACAATCGCTACTTAAATGCTTTTTACATTCAGGAAATTCCGCTTCCTTAATGCCTGAAATGTGGCAATAGTGGACACATTTTCTGATCAAGTAGTATATACATTGACATATCAGAAACGGTTAAATTAGTTGTAAATTGACAGAAAAAAAATATTTTTTTAATAAGAGGTACTTTTTCTTTCCTTAATACGTTAGAAAATAAAATACCATTCAAGCGGTGCCTGAATGTTCAAAGAAAATCGGGATATATTTGAGAAGGTGGGCGGATAAATTGTAATATATATATATATATATATATATATAAAGAGAGAGAGAGAGAGATGAAGATACATTTTTCTGTTAAAATTAAAGGATATAAAATATATTTAAAAACAAAATACATATGTGTATGCATAATAAGTTTTACTGATTGAAAAAAAAAAAAAAAAAATTAAAAAATTTGGTGAATTCTTGAATTGGCATTCAACTAATAGAAAAATTCGGAAACTCTTTTTTTTTTTTTTTTTCAATAAATTGTTTTAAAATATCCCATTCTATTTTAGAATGCTTACGGTTTCCATTTTCAAATGATTAATGACGAATTTAATATAATACAAACCCATGTTTTCATTTACGAAAACAAATATTGAAATTCTTACATTTGTCATATGTGTGAAAAGGGTATACTAAATGAGTTAAACGTTAGCAGGGACAAAGCAAACAAATGTTCATATCATTTTTCAAAGCTGGTAGGGAAAACGGAAAAATGCCAGCAAATTCAAATTTTTTAATCAATCTACAATCTAATTTATAAGAGATGGTTGGAAATATTTTAGATTCAACACATTAATAGTAGACGATTGTTGCACAAATTATGAACATTTCTTAAGGATACTGGTGCATTTACCTTATATGGTTATATGATATATTTAAATGCATATATACAAATAACAACCTATATACTGTAGTGTACACACATACACACACTATACACACAAATATATATACATATATATTTTAAATAAGAAAGCATATTGATTGCGTTAATTTATCATATAACCATATAAGGTAAATGCACCAGTATCCTTAAGAAACGTTCATAATTTGTGCAACAATCGTCTACTATTAATGTGTTGAATCTAAAATATTTCCAACCATCTCTTATAAATTAGATTGTAGATTGATTAAAAAATTTGAATTTGCTGGCATTTTTCCGTTTTCCCTACCAGCTTTGAAAAATGATATGAAAATTTGTTTGCTTTGTCCCTGCTAACGTTTAACTCATTTAGTATATATATATATATATATATATATATATATAATAACTTGATAAATTCCGTGACACATACTAAAAATGCACTTGGAAATTTCTGTCACCGAAATACAACGCTATGTAAAATATATAAAATGAAATTGCTTTAATGTTACTAACTTTTTAGATTTACAATAATTTGTGCTGCCTTTATGTTATTAAAATGCTTTATTTTAAAAGATACGATATATCTATTATACATATAGGCTCTGTTATACTTAAGTATCTTTAAGACAAATTATTACTAAGTTTCAATAAAATAAAATGAACAATGTCATGCACTCTAAAATTTTATATTTCCTAAAAACAGATATTTATTTTATTATTATTATCATCCTTTCATATCAATTAACTGCTTCAAAACACCAAGAATTTAGAAGGGTACGTCATGTAATACTATATCGAAGTAATAATTCCGGGAGAAAAAACAACAACAACAAACTAAATATGTATTATGACTACATTAAAAATCAAGAGACCCAATATAAAGAAAGCTCTTTGAAGTAGTAGTTTCCTATTTTCTGGAAAACATTACAGAAATGAATTTATACAGAAGGATTATATTTAAAGTTTCGATTTCAAAACAATATAATTTTAAAACTACCCATCAGAGCAATTTCATATTTTACCAGAGTACTCGTGAGGCACGGAAATTGTGTTTGAAGGAGGAAAAGAGTAGCTCCAACATGCTCCTATAGATGGCGCTATGAGGGAAATGTCAGGGGAAACGCCTAAATGGACTCATTAAACACAGGTATGTTGTTAGCAACACAATGTAATAGCAGGAAACAATAGACTTCAAGGGTTTAGTACAATATTTTTAGCAAAAAATACAAGAATGCGTGTTTACAGCCGAGACAGTCATAGTGAACAGAAAAAAAGAGGAGCTTCATAAAATATATACTTTTCGTATAATTAATGGCACATTTTGCAACTATTTTTTTCTTCTTTTGTCAAACAAAGTTTCATTGCCTCACAGTTGCTCTGGTAAAATATCAAATCTGTCTGATGGGTAGTTTTAAAATTATAGCGATTTCAAATCATAACATTAATTATAATCTCCCTGTATTACGCCTCATTCCCGAGCAAGTCTTTAGCTTCTGAGACGCAACAAGAAAGTCAAAAGAATGTTAAATCTCTCATACAAATATGAAAATATGAAAATGTCATATTCATAATACATTTACCCTATTTAATTAGTGCTAACGAACTTAATATATTTAACAACTTAAACTAATAATATGTACCACCATCTCTTTATATTTTACCTGACGTTTCTTTTATTTTATGTAACTTCAATATTTTATAAATTAAAATATATAGCAAAGAGAACTTTATATTTATGTCTTACATTATTACATTTATATGTTAATAAATTTACTTGTCAGAAGCAATTGCATTAATTTGCAGACGGTATAAATGAAATCAAATCATCTTCTTAATATTATAAGTCTAAGATTCATATAATGAAAACTAAAAGTAATATCATAGCTAAAACAATGTATTGAAACAAAGACAGTAAAATTTTATTCTTACCATGTGTGGATTTCAAGTGAATGAAAATAATAATAATAATAATAATAATAACAACAAAAGAATCCCTTACAAAACAATCGCAACAAAATATTGATGTAAGCAAATAAAATAATAATCATAATAAACTAAATTTAGCAAAGTTTTCAAAGATCCATTCACTTTTGGATTTTTAAACATATAAATACCACGATATAAAAGGTGAAACCATTTGTCAAATATCATGTAAAGTATTGTTAGGTTTAGTAATTTGATTTGGTCAGGAGAAATGCATTTGAAAATACATGTGTAAAAATTGAGCGATAGGCGGTTAGAGACATGCAAGTATTAGAATATAAGATTAACATAAATTAACAATGAGATAACAAATCCAGATTCTCTCTTTTATAAACCGTTGATGAAAATCACAATCATGAAAGTATCATCATAGCGCTTATTTTTAGATTTTGCAATCATAAATATATTTTCAGATTTTTTCTTTTTTTCAACTGCGACTCAACAGCTAATATATATATATATATATATATATATATATATATATATATATATATATATATATATATATATATATATATTTTTTTTTTTTTTTTGAAAAATACTATATCTGCTTAATATTATACCTGTATTAGTAATTTTAAAAGAAAATCGCTATTAGCACAGGAAAAAAGGCATCGACTTCTTATTGAGACATCAATCAAATAGCAATCATCATTCTATAGCACATTGCTTTAAAAGCAATTGCCAACCAAAAACTAATTGTAAATAAATTGCCAACAAAAATTGCATGATTTAAAAATCATGACGCTTGTATTCAATAGATAATATTTTTGAAAACCATCATAACTGCTTAAATATTATATTTATAAATTTAAAATAAAATCATTATTAGCACAAGTAAAAGGCATCAAATTCTTATTGAGGCATTAATAAAATAACTCTCACAATTGTGTAAAAGTGCACTGCTTTAAAAATAATTGCCAACAAAAAATTAATTTCCAACAAAAGTGTCACGATTTAAAAATTAAACGATGCGATTCATATTTTAGATATTCACCTTCAGAGAAATTTAAACAATAAATTTCATCTAACGTAATTTTAAATATGATGATTTCCAAAATTTCCAGCGATTTGATAACAAGAAATTTGTTAACGAGTTGCTTTTGAAAATAACACTTTATCATCTCTAGAGATAATATTTATAACTTTATTGACTAAATGTCAACACCTTATAAGAAAAAAAAATGATTTTTAAACTATCTCGTTCATAATTCAAACTACGAGAATTTCAGAATTTATTTCGTAATTTGGGAATATTTTTACTGCTTTGAGAAAATACTTTTTTCAGTATTATTTGAATGTGTGTTGTTTTTACTCATGTAACTCGACAACTCATAAACTAGTATTGAAACTATTCAAATTTATAGCTAGAGGGGAGTGATTTCCGTTTGATAAGCACCACAAAAGCTGACTACATCTCGACAAACATCTGATAGAGGGCAGCACGAATAGTTCATGCTACCGTGGCGTTAAAAAATATCTTGGTTTTACTCTGAGCATGTTCAGCCATTTTGAGAAGGGTTTGAAATTATAAAAACAAATAATAAATTATTTATTTTAAAAAATACACACCATGCAACATTCTAACTAAAAAATTTAAATTGACTTTTCAGATAAGAAATTGAATAAAATTCACTTTGTATTTTTTGCTTACTTTTTTCGCATCGTTCTCCAACATATGGTCTCCTACAACTGCATGAAACACCTTGCTCTACAACTGAACATTTTCCGCCATTTAAACAAGGGTTTTTTTCGCAATTAGCTAAAAAGACGAAATGAAAATTTATATGTATAAAACAATTAAAATACAAAATATAAGTTAAAATATGATATAACTATAAATTTCCTGGTTGAAATATTCATGCTGTTACATGTTTTTTAATATTTTTTATTATGGATAATTTTTATTATGGACTATTTAACTGTAGAAAGCAAATAAAAAATTGCAATTTGATGATAATATTATTTCTTATTGTAAGGGGAAAATGAAATAGTTGACAGCTATGGAATATTAATGGTAGGTAAGTTGTTTCTAGTTCAAAATTTTTATGATTACAGAATGATGTGTTTGCATTTGTGTTTCTCAAAAAGTAGTGAAATAATTTATCTCAAACGATATATTTGTTTCTGAAAAGGTTACTAATTGTTATATTCATTATTTTATATAAAGACTTTTGAACATGTTGGGCACACATACTTTCCGTTTAGTACTTTACGATGCAATTTTATATTAAAATATGATGTATCATTCACTTATTTGTATGCAAATTTGGTGTTTTAGATTTATATTAATCTATTCTAAAACTTTAGATAACTATAATTGCATTGTATATTAATATATATATATATATAAGTATATAAACAATTGATAATAAAATATTGCTTATTAATGAGATATTATTGAAATCAATTACATTATTGATTACTCATCGTGTTTTTTTTTTTTTTTTTTTTTTTTTTTTTTTTTTTTTTTATCTGTTTCTAGAATTTCTTTTAGAATTTACATTTTACCATAAAATTTGCTGTATAATTTTAAACCTTTAAGCATAGTTAGAAAAAAAAAAAAAAAAAAAAAAAAAAAAAAAAATGATTTTTTAATTTTTCTTTTTTTTTTTTTTTTTTTTTAAATCTGTTTCTAGAATTTCTTTTAGAATTTACAATATACCATAAAATTTGCTGTATAATTTTAAACCTTTAAGCATAGTAAAAAAAGAAAAAAAAAATCGTTAAATTAAGAAAAAGTAAAACCGTCTTTTAAAATTAATTTTCCTTTTGTAAGTGAGTTTACATGTCTAATTTAGATGGTAAAAATAAACTATTATTATTATTTGATATTACATACTATGTCTAATTTAGATTGATTTTTTTTTTAATATTTACTCACTTTTCCCTCACTAAGAAATGAGATTCTTATTAGATACTATTAAATAGCTACTGGCAAATGAAGTTTTGCAAGTGATTTTATAATTGACGTGTATCTAAAATTTAATTAATTCAATTACAATAAAATTTAAAAAGGAAAATTTTAATTCCAGGGAAAATAAATCTTTATCATAATTTCTTTTAAGCTTTATTAATGTTTTATATACTGGGACTTATATCATTCATAAATATACGTTAAATAAGACTTTTAGTTTAAATATATATATATATATATATATATATATATATAATTGTAGTTTTCATTACGCGTAATTAATATTTAATAACATTAAATATTAAATATTAAAACTTGTTATTCTTTATAGATTTTACTGCAATTTTCACTAAATTTATTTATTTTTCAATAACTTTAAATATTAAGAAATGTTATTCTTCATACTTTTTAAATAAGAATTTTAGTTATCTATATGTATATATATATATAAAAATTCTCATTTAACTTAATTAATTTTTAAGATTTAAATATATTTAAAACTTGTTATTTGATTTTCTTGAATAACACCTAATACCAAGATGAACGTCATTGCAACTATGAATTATTTATCTCACGACGATTCCACTCGAAAAAGACGTGTCGAAATTCCAGAAAACTATTCCGCCATACAATTCCGATAATGAAAGCGATTCCATGATTTCTTCTAGCGAAACAAGAAAGACTGTCAAAAAGGGACGTCACATCGGAGAAATACCGTTAACGAGAGCATTTCGATAAGCCCATTCTAGAACCCAAGTTTTCGGTACAGGCTACCGTTGCCCTAGCAGTATTATGCTGTGCTCAGTGTCTCCAGTGCCTGTGGGAGCACCGTATTCAAGCTCCCCCTTCGCATACAGAAAAAATAGATTTTACAAATAATCAGTGGTTGAGATCTTTCTATTTTTTACTCATTAAATTTTGATGTTGATATACCTCTGAAGTAGTGCTGTAATTTTCTATATTTTAAAATGAATTCATTTCCTATGTTTCAATCAATAACGTATTAAATAGATTAAAAAACGATGTTCAAGATTAAACGATGTTAAAGATATGATTATTATCATATAAAAAGTTTTATTTTATATATACTAAAATATAAATAATAACACATAGTAAAATATTTCTTGCTACAATAAAATATATACCTTAATAATGTATAAGAGTTATTACTTGAAATGTGTCTTAAAATAAAAGCTATTAAAACGACTGTAAATAAATCTTAACATATTAAAACAGGAATAAACTACTACGTCAGAAACGCTAAAGAAAAATTATTGAGGTGCATACAGCTGTTTCGGTAGCTTAAAGCGTACCGTCTTCAGTACAAAAAGAATGACAGTGCGGAAACAGCTGTATGCACCTCAATAATTTTTCTTTAGCGTTTCTGACGTAGTAGTTTATTCCTGTTTTAATATTCCAACGCCAAGTCTCCTGCTATTAAATCTTAACATAGTTAAAGAAAAACAATTTAAAAATTTCTTACTAATGAAATATGTATCCATTTATAAATTGAAATAAAATAATATTTTTTTTGTAATAAATAATAAACATTAATATTTCGTAATGAATATACAATAAATTTATACAATAAATTTTACCTGCGTAATTCTCAGAAAAAGTATCATGAACTATGGATTCCATATCTACCTCATTATCACAATTTTTCGAACTTTCAGGTACTGCTAAAATGATTAGAAAAAAAAGTCAAATTATAAATGTGCATTGTTCCCACCGTTTAAAAATTTTATCATTATTATTATTATTATTATTATCATTATTATTATTGCAGTGCTTTGAATTCATTGAAATTAATTAGTTACTTGATTTATATTGTTTGAAATACAAATATAAAACATTCACTTTAATATATCTCAAAATATTTAATTAAAACAAGTGACTATAAATAATTAAATGGTAATAAAAATCATTATAAAATTGTTTAAAAATTTAAAAACATTTGAAAATACATTTTATTTATATCAATCTTAAATATATATATTTTTTTTATTAACAATAATATATATATATATATATATATTTCTTACTAAATAACTTTACTGCATTAATACTACATTAATTTAATAATATAAAATTACCTTGGCCGATTTCTATATACTCCTGATTATTACATTTTTCTGCTATTAGACAAGGAAATATTGTGGTAATTATTATTAACATTAAAATGTTCCATATTACACTATTCATTTTAGAGTTAAAAGTTAGAACACAAATCTTTGTATGGTAATGTTAGAGAAACAAATCAATGATGTTTTATACTTAATATAACAAATTATATTTGTCGATTACAAGAGATAATTGAAACTTTGTATTAAACCGATAACCGATAAAAATTGAAGCAATGACGTGATTTTAATTTTTATTGAAATATAAACTTGATTATTTGTAAACATGATAAAAATGAATTGTGTAAAGAGATAAGCGTGTAATACCTATAAATAGTTCAACAAAACAAACTAAAAAATAAAAAATAAAAAATAAAAACATTAACTCACTTTCTCTCTCTATATATATATAAATGATAGATATCGTAATAAAATTTAGCAATTCATAGATACAAAGCAATACCAAAACAAAATAATAGATATATTTAGCGGTATACATCAATATTTTGTTTCATAAACACAAATTTTAAATAAAATATTTTGAACTGTTACATTATGAAATAGTTCCTTAAATAAAAAAGAAAAATTCTGCTCTGTAAATTTATACGATTTTATACATTTAGTGAAATTCTTTAAACAAACACTATGATAAAAAAAAAAAAAATTATAATAATAAATAAAAAAATCAAATGTTATTTTTATTTTGTGAATCTTTTTATGCAAACTGTAAAATGTAACATTTTCTATAATTTTCAAGATTAAGTGCATGTTAAGATTATTAAAAATACAAACGTTATTAAGAAAATAACATTTAAATATCTTCATAAAAAATTTGATTATGGAATTTTTAACGGTCTCCAAAAATCAAGAATAGTGTTTAAAATAACATTTTGTCTGTCTGTACGGTGCGATTGTTTATCAGTCCATTTATCTACCCATTTGTAAATCCGTTTTCTGATTACGTGGATTACCATGAAACTGACATAACGTAATTTGATTCACGTAGGCAATTTTCCTATTAAAAAGTATATTAGTAACAATTATCGTTTGTATAGATTTGCTCCCATACATCCCGAAGTATAACAATCTATGGAAAAGGCTTAGGAGGTATTTTAGCAGTGTTTTGTTATTATTATTATTATTATTACTTTTTTTCTTTTATATTTTCCAAAAAATTAAAAAAAATATTTATGTCTTTAGTTTGTCGATCTATCGGACCGATCGTTCGTCTGGGCGTTTTACAGACTTTAATTATCATAATTATTCATAAAATTATTTAAATCTTTCATATGTGTTATGTATATTAACTATGGCATATTTGTACCTACAGATACTGTAAATAGAGTGACTGGTTTGCGTACAGAGACATTCAAAAGAATTTCAGTGTACTGCATACCAAAATATAAATGTACTAGCTGACCCGACAAACGTTGTTTTGTCATATAAATTATTTCTAGAAAATATTTTGCTAGAAAAAAATAACTAACTTATTGTAAGTGTGTAAGGATGTGGTACATAAGTGGAAGATGTATGGAGCGCTGTGAACGGTGAAAGAATATAAAAATAACAAAACACCAATAATTTATTTTTTTAATTTATTAAAATTGATTCTTTAAAATTATATACATATCGCTACTTATAACAATATTACTAAAAAACAATATCAATCCCTTAATGCAACAGAGTGTACAATATTTTTTGTTATCCCATCTTTCGCCAATACAAACAAACTGGATGGTTTGCCCACTAGAGAGCCACGTATAATTGTCCGTGTGAAAAACATGATGTTCTCAAATCTAAGCCACAGACAGACATCGTTTGGCCCTGAAACTTATTGATAGTCATTGCAAATGCCAATCTAATTGGAAATTGAGAGCGTTTAAATTGAATTGGCACATCTGTGGGTATAATAAAGATTCGCAGTAGTAATATATTTTCACCTCGGAATTTGTCATTTAAAGTGATGGCTTCGATAACATTTTTCATTAATTTTTTTATGACTAATCGCGTGCCGTTGCACAACCGTTGTGGGTTCAAATTACGAAGCAAAATAACCGGAGATCCAACCTTCAGTTGTAAAATATGCGGTGGCATGCCTGGTAAATCCAATGAGTTTAAATACTTTGTTGGATAATTTACAGCTTTGGTGGCATCGCAAACTGTATCATTAGATTTGTATGACACCAAGTCTCCTGGTAACAAATGTTGTATCTTGAGATTCAATTCGTTGACGTCCACATTTTTTGCTGCTAAAATTGCTCTTTCTGCCAGCCACTTATGATTTGTGTATCGTCTGTGTATATCGGAAAATATCTGGTCAATAAGAGCATCTTGAGAATCAATGATTTTGCAGAAATCGGTCGGTAATTTTATGCATTCAGTTTCATCTGTAGTAACTTTTCCATCGCCGATATCTAACAATTGTTTTGAGAATGTTTCAGCGGATGGATCTTGAACCTTTTGAACGCACAAATTTACTTTCAGTTGTACTTTTTCAACATTACGCCACAATGACGATGATTTTAAAAACGCGTTGATCTCATCAGCGTATGTTGAACGCGGAATAACGGGAAGTGCTTGTCTCAAATTATTTGAAAAGAGTAACAGAGTGCAGCCAAATAGTTTGTCGTTGTTTTTTATATCTTTCAATGTCCTGTTCGACACCTCAATCGAATGTTTGTGTGCCATAGTGCATTCATCCCAGATAAGAATTTTACACTATTTCAGCACTGTGCCCATGGACGATTGTTTTTTTATGTTGCACACTGCGTCTGGGTTATTTTGAATATTTAGTGGCAGTTTAAATAATGAATGAGCGGTTCTGCCTCCATCCAATAAAGTTGCCGCAATGCCAGTTGATGCAACAGCCAATGCGATGCCATTATTTGATCGTATTTCGGCGAGAATTAGCGAAATAAGGAATGTTTTGCCAGTTCCACCTGGTGCACCCCCCCCCACCCCCCCAAAAAAAAAGAATCCACCTTGTCCTGCCAAAACTGCGAGCATGATTCGGTCGTAAATGGTTCTTTGTTCTTCATTCATTAGTGGGACATTGCGAGCAACAATCGTTGCCATATCTATAGTATTGTATTGTAGTTCACGATTCAATTCAGTGCTTATTAAATCAGATGCATTTCGATTTGTTGAATGCATACCGAAATGACTTAGTGGTAAGTTGGCAATGATAATGCAAAGATCTTCAATAGCAATCAATGCTTCATTGTACATAGCGTCACTGAATACTATCGTTAGATCGTTGCACCGTGAACGATGTTGATGCAATATATCATCAGTCATTGAATCTTTGTGATTATCCCATAATGTCTCTGCTCGGGCCGGGAAACATGTAGTCAACACTATAGCGAATAGTAGACGAATTTGTTTTGCTGTACAGTTCAGTCCTACTTCAGCAAGCATACACTCTCACTGGTTGTCGTCTTCCAGCAAGCCGAGTGCAAGGCATGCATCTTTATACGTTGGATACTGTTGTCCATTCACTTTACGTAAATCTTGAAATGACAAAGGGCCGATGGCATTAACCAATAACAGTCGAAGATAAAAGCACTCAGTCTGCCTTGGATTGACTGTAAATACTCGTCCCAAGGTGTTTGATTTGAATAAACCCGGACATGCATCAATCGGCGTGCATTGCTTGCGGGACATCCATTTTTTTGTTGGAGCCCATGTGAAATAGCGAGGTACTCTGAATAGAGTAATGTCCGTCCGAAAGAATCCGCACGATTACACAATTAAAAAAATTCGGTGAGTGTAGTTTTTGGTGGATTTATATCACGATCAATCGCTGTCTCGCTCGTGAAATATACGCGCTGGCCATTTTCAAGATGGACGGCTAAATGAAGAACTGCTGGATCCTGTTCATGAATTGGGAAACCAAAGATACGCCAAAAGCTTCATTGGAGCTGACGTACCGGCCAATTTGGTAAAGTGTTATTTCATCGTTGTTATTCATCGGATGAGCATTCACATTGTTATTTTCAACTCGAAATACAGCCATATCACTGCCTTTATTCACATACTTGCAAATGTATTTGATGCTCTTCACTGAACTGCAGAACTGAACATTAATATGAGCACCAAAAATAAATTAAAAAAACTGGACAAATTGGAATTTATTGGATTTTACTTATAAATTCCAATTCCCTTCAACCAAATCCCCTGTTCCTGAGCTTCAAAAATGGGGTATCTATAATGTCTCTTGTAATAACTGTGATTTATCTTATATTGGTCAAACTAAAAGAAATCTTGAATGTCGTTTACGTGAATATTCTCGGTATGTTGTTAATCAAGAAATTTCTAAATCTTCTATTGCGAATCACAGTTGGGAATTTGATCATAGTTTTAATTTTAAGAGTGGCAAAATTATATTTCATGCAAAACGCGTTTCCGAACTGGATTTTTTAGAAAATTTAGCTATTTACCTTAATCGTGATAAAATTGTCAAAGAAAAATCTGATTCCAGTTTGCTGTCTACAGCCTGGAAAAATTTGTTTAATTCAATTAAATAATTTCCTTCATTATGTTTATAACATCATATTAGTTATAATAAAATAATTCTAATTTAAATAAAAATAATAATAATTAATGGATAAATTTTATTAAATTTACTTATTAGTTTAATATTATTGAAAAAAAAAAAATAATAATTGTTTACTCCTTTCTTCCCTCCTCATTTTGTGGTGTGTGTGTACGTGTGTTCCTCTCTGATTGGTCCTGTCCTGCATGTTGCTTCCTATTGGTTGTTTGTGTTGCTCCTCCCCCTCTGGATTTTGTCCTGCTTTCAGTCTTGCTTTTGCCTGCAAGGCAGTTGCACGTGTTTGCATCTGATGAAGAAAGGCTACGTCCTTTCGAAACCGGTTGTGCTGATTTAAAATTTATGGTGTGTGAAGAAGTTTGAATTTCTTGCTATTAATATGAGCATTGAATGATTTGCTCAGCAGAGGCGAATATGGGACCACCCAACGGTTATCAATGTCAATATCTATGTTGTTGACATAGATGACCGCCATAGATGATAAGATTGTCCGCCATTATCGGGATTTCTTCGACGATATATGGGATATCCGTCAACATTTGTAATCGTGAAATTTTTTGGAAAACTTTTAGTACATTTTCCATCTGCACAAATAATAATGGCCTAAAAATTCATTTTTCATTTTAACATAAAATAACTCCGTCGGATATTGACGAATTTTTAAAAAAAATATACCATTTTAACTAATTTTAACATTTTAACAATATTAACGTTGAAAATATATTTTAAACACTTACGGTTAAAAATTCATTTTTCATTTCAACATTAAATAAATTCTGACATCGTGTTTACGACAACTCACGCCAGCTAGGTGGAAAAGTTGTTGAAAGAGTTGGTTAAAAATTAATTAAGAAAGAACTAATTAAGTTACAACTTTCATTTGTAAATCTAAACCATTCTCGAATCCACCTGAAGACACACAAAAAATTTCATTAAACTCAGTCCAGCCGTTTAGGAGGAGTTCAGTGACATACACACGCACAAAAGAAATATATATATAAAGATGTATATTAATCATAAGCATAAAATTTGCTTTTATAGAATTCGGTAGGGTTAAGATTAAAATTTACAGGGGCATACAAAAATATTCAGATGTAGGGTCATTATGATTAAAGTTACGATTTTAAAACGTTATAATTTTAAAACTTTTGGTTAGAATGACTTGATATTTTACTAACAATCGAGAGGCAGTGGAATTTTGTTTTGTAGAGGAAACATATTTATAAAATGTCCCTATAGATCGCACTCTCAAGGTAATGTCAGTGGAGACCCCTAAGTGGATTCATTAAATGCAAAGTTATTGTTGGAAATACAATAGATTAGATAGAAATATTAGACTTCAAAGATATACTTTTTTTTTTTTAACAGAAAGACCAAAAATTCCTTACGGATGGTTAACGTCGCATATGGTTTTCTTCAACTAAAATCCTATGCTTGTTCTGGCAAAACATAAAGACATTCTGCCAAGTAATTTTAAAATTAACGTGTTTGGAAATCATTAGTTTAATTATTATCAGCCTGTACATTACAAGCTATAATTATAAAATGCTACAATTGAATTTTCAGTTGTATTTAATCGTCATAATACTATCCAATATTATTTAATAATAATTATGAATCCAAATATTTGTTGTAACGGTCCACACTCTAGTTTCTGTTAATGATTATAGAATGTCCTGATACTTATATATGTTATTTAAGTTCACTATGACATTTTTTCTATCGAAAATTGTATAAATAGGACAAAATGTTTAAGCAAAATTTAATTATTTTTAAGTGTGTGCTTCACTTCTCATTAAAACAAAATGTTTTTTTCAAATGACATAAAGTTGATAAATTGCTTTAAATTTAAAAATAATGCAACATTTTAACACTATCGGAAAGTGTTTAAAATGCATGCTAGCCGTACATTTTTTCTTTCATTTTTTCATTTTTACTTTCTGAACACTATAATGAGGAAAGTATTGTAATCATGTCAAAAATCCGAATTTGAGATTTTGATATTTCTATACGTTACGAGGTCCAATGAGTCCGTTTTCACTATTTTTGCGATGATATATGTATGTGTGTGTGTATGTATGTGGGTGAACACGCTAGCGTCTAAACGCTTTATTCGAATAAGCTGAAATTTGGTACGTATATTATAAGTCACCATAGTACGAACCCTATAGATTTTGGTGAATCTAGCACTTATAGTTTTTTTACAGGGACACAAAGAAAAATTCTTTATCATTATGGCCTATGGGACCAAAATCTTAAAAGTGCGATAGCATCTAAACGCCTTATTCAATTGAGAAAAAATTTATACACATATTATAGGTCACAGATACTAAGTCTGTATAAATTTTGGAGAGTCTAGCACTTATAGTTTTTTTACAGGGACACAAAGTAAAATTCTTTATCACTACGGCCTATGGGGCCAAAGTTTTAAAATTGTGATAGCGTCTAAACGCCTTATTTATCTGAGCAAAACATTTATGCACATGTTATAGGTCACAGTTTCCCCAAATGTATAGATTTTGGTGAATCTAGCACTTACAGTTTTTTACAGGGACACAAAGAAAAATTCTTTATCATTATGGCCTATGGGACCAAATTTTTAAAAGTGTGATAGCATCTAAACGCCTTATTCAATTGAGCTGAAAATTTATATGAAAATTATAAATCACTGTTGCACTAACTATAAGCATTTTGATGAATCTAGCATTTATAGGTTTTTACAGGGACACAACGAAAAATTATTTATCATTATGATCTATGGGTTCAATGTTCAGTAGCGTTAAATAAAACATCATGTAATATATGGAGAAAAATGCTCAAACACTCTATTATGGTTTTTCTTTCTTTTGTTTGTTTAACAACTCCTTTTTCTTTACTTTATCTATAAAACTGTTAATTACTCAATGTTCGGAAAGTCGAGTGGATTCACTCCAGATTTTTTATTTATTTATAAAGAAAAGAAGACAACGAATACCTATTATCATAGTTTTCTCCCGTCATGAAAAAGTAGTTATATCTATTTGCTTTAAAAAGATTTTTTTTATTCAGTTGTTGAAATTTTCAATTTTTAGATTCTACAAGAAAAGTCTCTTTTTTTTTTTTCTTGATAATATGTATCATTTCTTTCTTTGAGTTCACTGTGTGCTCATATATAACATGATTTATCAAATATAAATAAAGAAAAGTACTACTAAATACAAATTTGGTAATTTTGTTAAATGGAAATTTCGTTGAGTAAAAAAGCATAATAGAGGTTAAGTAGAAAATATGTTAAGAGAAGACAATCCCTAATTTTGCCGACAGCCAAATACGATGTTACTGTATGTGAAATTTTTCTTTATGAAAATTGTTTATTACCGATTTCTTTTTTTTTTTTTTTTTTTTTTTTTATAATTTCATTTTCACATTTTGGAGATCAACATCGTTTAATAGTAATCGTTTTCGAAAAATTGATTTTCCACGCTTTTAATATCTTATTTACTAACTAAAACATGCAGAAAATGCAGTTAGTTATAGTTTTAGCTAAAATCAAAAATAAAGTATGAGAAATGAAAAAAAAAAGTACGAATTTAATGTTTGTGAATTGAATTTTCTAAATGTGAAATGTAATTTAAGAGAATACGCTAGGTAATTAGTAATTAGGGAAACAAATTTTTCTATAAAATAGCATAGATCTTGACTGTCGGTGAGATTTGGTACTATCTGTTCTTAACCCTTTCTTAAGCGGTGTTGCCATCACAGTATGAGCTATTTTTATTTACTAATAGCAAAAGGTCATCCAGGAATTTTTTTATTAAAATTTATTTTTAGAACAAAGGCTGTTATTCACCAATAACTTCAACTCCCTGTTGAACACGAAAATCTGCAAAGCGTATAAAAGCGGGGTACAGATTTTCAGCAAATTTTGACGTGTTATTTCGCCCTCTGGCGGTATAAATATTTTAATATTTTTCAGGTGAAAATAACCAATAAGAGATTATATGAAATTCTCGACGCTAGATGGCAGAAACAGCTTGCTAAATTTTGCTGGAAAGCTGTACCCTGCCTTTAGACGCTTTTCAAGTTTTTGCGTTGAACCGGGAGTTGAAGTTAACGGTGAATACGGCCATTTGAGAAATAACAGCAATTATAATAATTATAAAAATTTGAATAAACAACATAAAATGCATCAACAGTTTTTTCGGGCTCGAAAGAACACACGGCCTATCGTCAGGTGAATAAGCAGGCACGAGGCTGTAATCAAAGGAGCAACGCTCGAACCTACATAGTTCACCTGACTAAGGGTCGTATATCCTTTCGATCCGAAACAAATGTAGCGCATTTATTGCATTTTATAATTTTTATTAAAAATAATCTCTAAAATAGAGTTAAAATGAACCCGTGTCATTTGTTAATTATATTAAAAACACTTTAAACACACGTAAAATTAAATTTTATGAAAGATGTTAAAAAAATTTAACCGAAGCTTTTCGCTTTAATAGTAAAGCATCATCAGGGATTTTTATTATTCGTTTCCAATGAGCAGTTTTAAATATTTTTTCTTTTCACAGTCATCAGTTAAGTCTATTAATAACGTGAATATCAGCAAAGTCAATTTGAAGTCCGGTGAAGGTTGGATCAAGGAGCTAAGAAAAATAAGAGAAGCTGGAACTATTGAAATATCACACGAGGCTATTGTAGGAGAAAAACTATCATGAATTAGCAGAAATAAACTATTTTCTATTTTATAATATTGTGCCAAATTATTGGCAAAATTAAAGTATTTTTAAAGTGTTTAAATTGTTTTTAATTTAATTAAGTTTATTCAAAGCTCTATACTTATTACTTTAAAACGACAGTTCTGTGGGGTTTTCTTATTATAACAGCATTTATAATTTAACTTCTAAAAATATTGGTGAGTTATGGTGGCAGATAATTTTAAATGATACCCCTGAAATGGCTAAAGCGTGTTTTTAAGTAAAAGAAAAGTTTTTAATTCTTACGCAAATGATAATCCATAAGTTAATCATTTATAAAGGCACAGAATTTCAACACAATTGAGAACAATATCACAGTAATTTAGTTTTTTAGAAGTTGCTGAAATACATTTCTATAAACTTTTACTTCAAATTACTACATACACTAAGGGGCAAAAAGAAAGAAAAAACGAACTTGGATATTTTCATTTTATCTTTCTGCAACCGCCAAGTTCATGATTTAAAAAGCAAATTTTCGAACAGATTTTATTACACCATCCGCCACGTACACTCTAGAATTAAGCCCAGTGTTAAAAACACAATGCAGTTGTCAGGAAAAGTGTAATTTAAAAAGTATTTCAAAAATGAAAAGGATAAAGCAATTAGCGATGCCACAAAAAGTATTAATTTTAGAATGAAAATGACACATTAAACTTTTCTTTGAGATCAAGAATGTAATTTATGTGCAGGGACATCCAAGATAAGTGTGGGTGAAATTGCAGGTAAGTAGAGTTTAACATGTGTATGCTGCAGTAAACCAAACAAAATGAATACATATTTTTTATATGCATGAAAGTATGGTTAAAGCAGAATAAGGCATGAAGAATATTAGCCATTCGTTTGCAGTGCTATACAAAAGAACTTGAATATATTGGGACTTTACTTGTAAATTGTTAGTAGTGTATTCCAAGTTGTGCTGCGTGTTATTAGTATAGCATTATATTTAAGTTCAGAATGTGGCGTGTACGTAATTTTTAGATGATATACAAAGATACGTATTATTAAGCGAAAGCATTTATTTTTCTGAAAGTAATTAGTGGAAATGCTATCCTACGTTATTATAACTTGTTAAAAAAAACACTCAGGAATTCAAATGAATTACTCATACCCATACGGTAAATAACTTACTTTTAAGCTAAATATTCAGCGCATCTTTATATATTTAGTTCCCGCCGCTTAATAAATTCACTGGTTAATAAAATCAGCCGCTTAATTTAATCAAATTATCTGGACCGGAATCAAATCAATACAAACTACTTTTAAAACCACCGTTTAATAAAAGCAGCGTCACCGGTTAAAAAACTCAAAAAAAAAAAAAACTCAAAAAAAAAAAAAAAAAAAAAAAAAGAAAGAAAGCTAAAGAAATATATCTTTATCAGCAAAAATGTGTATTTATGCACTTAAAAAAATATTTACATTTTTTTTTTTTTTTTAATAAATCTATATCATTATATAAAGCGCAAAAAATTGTTTGTTTGTGGAGGGTAATCTCTGAAACTACTGAACCGATTTAAAAACTTCTTTCACTGACCGAAAGCTACAGTATGCCATATTGTTATAGGCTATATTTAATTTTGATAAAATAAATTTTAGTTTAAAATCTGAGCATTTTAATTAAAATCCCCATAGAAGCCGTAATAGAAATGGAAATAATGAAATATTAAAAAAATTAGCTGCTGCCAACATAAAAGAAACATTTACATATTCATTTCGTTTTTAAAATATCTTGACGTGAAAAGAAAAGAAATATATTTGCACGTGCATTAAATTGAAATTCATATAAAGCTTTTTTAATTGTTAAACTTACACGTTAAATCTGACGTCATTATAGAATTAAAAGTGTTTATTTTTCTAATAATTTAATTTGATATGATATGATATGATATAATATAATGATCTAAGCATCAATGTTTAAACCACGGAGTCTTTATTACTCCGTGGTTGGTTTAAACCAACGAGATATATATATTAGAGTGCTGATTCAATGGATGAAGGATTAGCTTTCCGTGGTTCAAGATGAATCACGTGGCATGCTCCAATAGGTTGCAATGTTTGGCCCTTTATCGCTATTTTGGCATTTAAAATATCAGTTCGACAAATTATCATTATTATTAGGTAACATGACAGTCCTATGACCGAAATAAATTGTTTTAAAAATTATTTTACACATATTTCATATTTTAATAAATAATAAAATACCTTTTTTTTTCATCGTTTCCCAACAAAGTGTAAAAGTGTTTATAAAAGAAAATTTAAACTTTTAAAGAGCTAAATTTAACAACAAATAATAATTTTTCAACTGTTTTTAAGCATTTTGTCGGTTAAAGTTCAACTACACGAAATAAAAAAGAAGTAAAATCAAAATCAAAATGATTTAGAACAAAAGAATATTAAACTACGTAAGTAAACAAAAACATTGGCGGTTATGACTATGCGAAGAACAATCTCCAAACCGTTGCCATAGAAATTTACTGAAAATAAGCTGTTACCAAGGGAACCACCGAATACGCAGGTGCAAGGAGAGCATGTCACATGACTCATCTTGGACCTTCTCAAGGGTTACCATTTATCACTCTACTTTATATATCTCGTTGGTTTAAACTGATGTGTGTAAACGAAATTGGAATTTAAAAATAAATAAATAAATAAAATAAAATAAAATAAGAAATTATATTTTATAATATTATTTATTTTAATTTATAATTGTTGCCAAAAAGATTTACGAATTAATTTATTTTTAGACATATAATAAAATATATTTTCACGCGAACAATAATATAAAAAGTGAACTGGATTTTTTGTAAAAAAAATAATAAAGATCGAGGAAAATTATTTCCCCATTTTAATCCCCATATTTGGATATAGATATGTATTAGTTATCATGTGCATCCGTTAGATTAAATTGTTTTTGTTGTAAAATTGATAAAATTGGAATTTTAAATTTCAAAACTCTAGAAAAAAAAATGGCAAATTTCCATATTCTATTGAAAACATAAACATTTCATTTCAAAGGATGATATTTACACAATAAACATCCAACTAATAAACTAATTAAAAGGGAAAGGATAAATATTCTATCATAATTTGAAGTCAAATTTGTTTTCAAATGTCTAAATAAAGTATCTGATATAATATACTAATATGTTGCAGCGGAATAGATTTGATATCCGTCATCCTTGGCAGAAAAAAAAAAAAATATATCGCCAAATTATCTGGCGAATATAATTTAATTCCTTTCAAAAATCATGGTTATTTTAAAAACTTACATTAAGAGTGTAACGAATAATATGAAACAATATTTCGTACAATACATATTACGAAAATATACATCTGGCATGTATATTTTCGTATTACTTTTTGATCGCCAAATACAATAAGCGCGAAGAACGACAGAGTTTTGAAATTTAAAATTAAAATTTTGTCAATTTGACAGCAAAATAACTCAATCTAACGCATGCATACAATAACTAATACATATCTATACCCAAATATGAGGATTAAAATCGGGAAATAATTCTTCTAGAATTTTAATTAAAAAAAAAAAAAAAAAAAAAAAATCCAATGAGCGATTAACATGGAAAATCTTTTTCTTGCATTCATGGGCGGTCAGTGATGTCACACTTCGCTTGCGTATTGAGATGTTTAAATTTATTTGGCGACTATTTTTAGCAACTAACAGTTATGGCAAGTAGCTCAATATACATAGCGCATACAGCCATTACTGAAATGTAAATAGCATTTAATTATTTGAGTTACATTATGTAGATTGGAAACCTATTTAATATACCTATGCTCTATAGCTATACTAATATAAAAAGAAGAAAGGTTTATATGCATATGTAGAGAACGATCACTAGAACTAAAAAGTCGATTGCTTTTTTTTTCTTTTTTTCTTTCAATAATCAAAAGTTACACTGTCTCTCTCTAAGTGCTAGAAGCTATAATAAATTTTGGTAAAATAAATTTTTAATTAAAAGTTTCAATATTTTAATTGAAAACAAAGCATAGATTTGATATCTATCGTCATTGGCGATTTTTGTATTTGGCGATCGAAAACGTAATACGAAAATCTGTATATTATCGTAGTAAATACGAGATATATGTGTTTACTTCAATTACCCTACTACCGTAGGTAGTGGAAGTATTGTATAGGTTTTGGCAATTGGTCAGTGTGTGTGTATATGTGCACGTGTGTGTGTAATCTTCTGGCTGTCATATCTCCAAAACTAATAAAAATAGAACTACTAAACTTCACAAGTGATTCAGGTCTGGTGTACAGATAAATTTTCCAAATTTTCGTGAAAATTGAAAAACCGGAATTGGGTCATCGAAAACCAGAAATGGGACCGTAAGCCCATATTCAAAAACACCTCTAATGATTTTCTTCAAAGTTGCTGTATAAATAATATATTAGATGCCCTTTCGATTGAAAAGTTGCTTAGTTCAGGAAAATTGATAGGCGTCCTCTATAAACAGCTCAATTTCAGACTTCGCAAGTGCGTTCCTTTAAAAACGCCTGTACGGATTTTTTTCAAACTCGCCATGTTAACTTCCTATTAAATATCCTTTTGTATGTAATTATTGTTTTTAGGTCAATAATTGAGTATGCTAAGTTTTGGTAAAAGTTGGTATCTCAAAAACGGCTCTAACGTATTCTTGAAAATTTTTTCTTTAATCCAATTTAGATAACCTTTCTCAAGTATTACGTGCTTATTACAGGAATATTAACGGTCATCCTGATTAGGTAGTTCAGTTTTAGATCTCGGAAATTCGTGTTTAAAAAAATAACTATCTATTTTTTTCCCCCTTATTTTTTAACTCGCTATGCAAACTCTGTTGTATGTGTCTTTATACGTGTATCAAGTTTCTCTTACTCGAAAATCTCAAAAAATGCAAGTAATATCTCCAAAAAATTGTATATATTACGTGTAATTGTGGGTAATGGAAGTCGTGTGGTTGTTTCACACCAGATTGTGCAATAGTATATATTGTACGAATATTGTTTCATATTATTGATTTCTCCTTTAATATACATTATTAAAATAATAATCAATTATGGAAAAAATTAAATATATTTGCGAAATGAACAAATAAATAATAATTAAAGCTATTATGACGTCAATTTTATCAAAAACATTTTCATGTCATAGGTTTATTTTTCAATATTTTTTATTCATGAGTAAAGAAATGTTTCTTTTTATGAAATAAATAAATAAATAAATAAATAGCATTAAGTAAAAATTGCCAACATTTAACAACTAATTAAAAAAAAAAATGTAAAATTATATTTTGACTTTCCAGTTAATAATATTGCCTGACTATAACATATAAACTGATATATTTCTTGATTTTTTACATATCAATCCATCTTTAACTAAAATTTATTCATCAGTGCGAAGCCGGACGGGTCAGCTAGTATAAAATAAAGCATAACAATCTCCCTCGTTATCTCTGTTTGTTGAAAACTTTACACCTGCAGCATAATAACAAAATAAACTCGCTTCATCACTTGTTTTAGTAATAAATTCCAGGAATATATTCTAAAAATCGAAATAATAAGTTACTGCTTTGATTCACTAGTGATTTTTTTTTTTTTCATTTTAAATTATTCTTCTCTTCTCATTCTGAAATAAATAAGAAACAAAAAAAACTTTTCAAAATGTCTAATATTTAATAAATGTATAAATATATAAATATCGACTAATTTTGTATACACTATGTGTTATGTAATGAAATGTGAAGATAACAATAAATACTCGTTCTTTCATTCACAAACCAAAACTATATTAAACATACAATCCACAGATTTGAATATGCGTTGAAAACAAAAGTTGTGATAAAACATTGCGATTGAAGATTTAACATAAACAATATTGTTTATTGATAACATATACATCAGATTTGTATGCTTGACTTATAGTCCGCTTGTAAATCTTCGTCAGATAACGACAGATAGCACATGACAAAATTACAATACGAAGAATTGGAGATAACACCCAGGGACAGCGCGGGAATCGAACCCGCTCTCCTACGCTCGAAGGCGATTAGCAGTGTGGTGACATATCCACTAGGCCACGGAGGGCCCTAAACAATATAATGCATGTAATAATGCGAAAATAATAATGTGAAGTAATAATTGCGAATAATGCGAAAGGTCGCATTCAAGCTACCGTGCGGATGAAAAGAACATCTTAAAACGTTCTTTGCGGTTTCTGTTTGAGTAGAGTTGAGATGTTCGTACCTGTTGAACAGAAAAAAGTAAAGTTGAGATGAAAACAGTTAAATCGAAAGTGTCATTGAGTGCGGAGTTCGATTATGTTAGGAATCGAATATAACTGGATGGTGAGAATCGAACATGACTCCCACCCTATCAGGGCCCTATCTCACCTGTTATAAAGGGAGAACAGCAATTCTGTTAACAGTTCTTTTAAAAACAGAGTCTTTAGTTTTTATAGACATTACTCCGACCAGTCCGTTGCTACCGGTGTGAACCTTTGTATTTCGACCAATTGGCCAGGATAAATGTGAGCAGCTGTTGTGTATGATAACTACTAATTCTCCTTCCTTGATATTTGTTGCAGGATGTTGCCATTTATTTCTTAATCGCAAGGAATTAAGATACTCATTTTTCCAAGCCCTAGAAATATCTCGTCTCATTTTTTGCACCAGTTGCCATCGGTTCTTGAGATTCCTGCTACTGGATAATGGTTCATCTGCAGGTGAAAGCATGACACCACCTGTAAGGAAATGTGATGGGGTGAGAACATTAATAGAGTCTGTATCAGAATCAGTACTTTTAAAGAGGGGACGTGAATTTAATAAGGATTCAATTTGTGTTAATAAAGTGCTCAATTCTTCAAATGTCAACCGTGTATCACCGATTACTCGTTTAATATGAAATTTACAAGAACGTATTGCAGCTTCCCAAATTTCTCCGAAATGAGGTGATGCGGGAGGAATAAAATGCCACTCTATTGCGGCTTGTGTTAAATAATGTGCTACGCATTCGTTTCTTGGTAAAGACAACATTTGTTTTATTTCGTCGAGTTTCCTTTTAGCACCAACAAAATTGGTTGCGTTATCGCTGTAAATATGACTAGGAGAACCACGTCTAGCACTGAAACGTCGTAAGGCAGCTATAAATGCGTCAGTCGTCAAATCACTGACAGCTTTAATGTGTACTACTTTTGTAGCAAGGCAAATGAATAAAGCTATGTATCCTTTTGTTGTTTTAGAGCCTCAACCCTTGCTAAATTTTATAAACATTGGACCAGCATAGTCCATGCCACATACAAAGAAAGGTCGCTCGAGATTTACTCGATGTGGTGGTAAGTTTCCCATGAGCTGGGTTGTAGAAGTAGCTTTGAAACGGAAGTATTTCACACATTTATTAACAAGGTTATTGATTAATATTTTTCCACCAATGATCCAATATTCTTGTTTTATAATGTGGGATAACAATGATGGTCCTGCATGCAAATGTGCAATATATTTCTCTTGTATAATAAGTTCGCTCAATTTGTGTTTAGACGGCAATACTACCGGATGCTTTTCGTTAAATGATAATTGAACATTCTGTAAGCGACCTCCCACACGTAACAGACCGTTCTGGTCAATGAATGGATGTAGAGAGTGTAAATGACTTTTTCTAGACAAAATGTTTTGATTCTTGATGTGTCTTAAGTGTTCGTTAATTTATTTTGTACCCATCGAATGATGTTCTCTTCGGCGTGTTTAGTTTCCCTACATGTAAGAGGGGAACAATAATCGTTTGTTCAGACATGAACTTTACTTGCTGATTTGCAGTTATTACTGAATCTTATGCAATATGCCAGAATGCGTTTGATTTTAAAAAGTGAAGAAAATTTATTGAATAGTTGATCATAAAGATCATTATAAGTATCAACATGGTAAGACAAAATGTGATCAGCTTTCTTTTCAGCCGAAATTTGATCATCAATTTCCTTAGACTTAAGTGCGTCATTTGGCCAATGCGTAGGATCCAAAAGTAGCCAACTTGGGCCATTCCACCACAAGTTGCATTCAGGTAAACTTTTAGGATCGATGCCCCGAGAACCGATATCAGCGGGGTTTTCATTAGATGGAACATGTCCCCAATGTTTTTTGGGAAGAACATCTAATATTTGTGAAGTTCTATTTGCAACAAAAGTTTTCCACTTACGTGGATGTGCGGATAACCAAGAAAGAACAACTGTTTAATCGGTTCATGCGTAAATGTCAAAATTATAATTTTCTAATATTTTTATGACTGAACAAAATAACTTAGATTATAAATAAGCACCACAAAGTTCAAATTTGGGAACGGAAATTTGCTTGATAGGAGCTACTTTAGTCTTGGCAACTAAGAGTGAGACTTTTCATTTGTTATCATGAGTCTGTCGACAATAGATTGCAGCGGCCTAAGCATGTGATGACGCATCGCTGAAACCATGTAATTCAAATGTACTATCGGATGAAAGCGTGACGCATCTAGGAACAGAAAATTGGCTAATATTATTTAATGAATTCTCATATTTAATGAGCTCATCTTCAAATAGTTGCGGAATAGGAGAATCCCAGTCTTCTTTTGTTAACCATAGCTTTTGATAAAATATTTTTAACACTACTGTACAAGGTGAAATTAGCCCTAGAGGATCAAAAATGCGTGCGGATGCAGACAAAATGCGTCTTTTTGTTAGTGGGGGTTTGAGTGTAAGTGCGGTTTTGAAAATAAATGTATCTGCTAAAGAGTTCCAGTAAAGCCCTAGAACCTTAGAACTTTCATTGTTGTTTGGTATTATTTTAAAGTCTGTATCTATGATGCAATTTTCTCGAAATTCCGTAAGGAATTCATTCGAATTGGAATTCCACTTTCTCAAATGAAACCCATGTTCCTGCAAAACATTAGCAGTTTCCTTAGCATTTAATAATGCGCTATTAACCGAGTTTGAACCAGATATCAAGTCATCCATATATATATCTTTTAACAAAGTGCGCGAGACGTGTGTATTTTGATTATAATCTAGAGCGATTTGCTTAATGCACGTAGTGGCCAAAAAGGATGCTGGAGCAAGGCCAAATGTAACAGTTTTCAATTTATATTCCTTTATTTCCTCATTGGGGTTGTATCTCCAAAGGATTTTTTGATAATTTTGATCGTCCTCAGAAATTAAAACCTGGCGGTACATTTTCTCCACGTCTGCAGAAAAAACTATGTCCGGTAATCGAAAATTAAATAAGATCTCAAAAATGTCTCGTTGTAATTTAGGGCCAATACCCAAAACTGCATTTAATGATTTACCATAAGAACATTTACAGGAACCGTCAAAAACGTCTCTAAATTTAGTGGTAGTGCTAGAATGTTTAATAACTGCGTGATGAGGAAGGAAATATTGTTCCTTTTGAGAAATATTTAGTGAATTCTGAGTAATTACCTCCATGTGTCCTAATTGTTCGTATTCATATAAAAAATCCTTATATTGTTGTTCGAATTCCGGATTTTCAGAAAATTTCCTCTCCATTGCATATAATCGGGAAAAAGCAGCGGGCTTTGTATTACATAATTCAGATTTGCATTTATAAAATGGTAATTTTACCACAAAACGGCCTTCTGGATTCATTGAATAATTTTCCTGAACATGTGACTCCACAAACTGTTCCTCAGGTGAAAGTAACTTCTGACTTGGATTCAAAACTTCTTCTAATTCCCAAAAACGTTTTAACTCACTATCAATATTAGTTTCGTAAATATGTAAATTTGAAATCGAATTAGATTTTGTCTGAGATTCAGGTAATTTTCCGGATACGAGAAAACCAAAAATTGAATTTTGAGCAATTAAACCATTCTCAGTACAAATTGTTTAACCAGGAAGTAAAATAGAAAAAAAAAATAGTCAGATCCCAAAATCATGTCAATTTTACTCGGAAATTCAAATTTGGGATCGGCCAGTTGAATATTTTTTAAATGCGAAAAATGTTCTTTGTTTATTTTCTCTGATGGCAATGGAGCCGTTAATTTATCTAATATAAAAACTCGCATAGATAACTTGATATCGGAATCGTGAATGGAAATTAAATTAATGTCTGTATAACCTTTAGTTATTGCAATTTTTGAATTTGCCAACCCTTTGACGGGAAATCTTGCATTTTTTTCTCTCATAACCTAAAATACTCATATATGATTCAGTGATAAAAGAAGTTTCAGAGCCTGAATAGCATAAATTTTTTATCACATGTTTCTGGCCCATTGAATCATAAATATAAGCGATAGCTGTAGGAAGTAAAGCGAAAGATGTTTGTATAGAATGGTTATGAGCACTTGCTTGCAATTGAGATATGCCAGATGGCTCTGTACAATTCTCAGAATTTTCAAAATTATTACCAGCGGATGAAGCCGAAGCGATATAAGTTTTCAAATTATTATCGCATATACTAGAATGATGTTTTGCATAACAAAAATGACAGGCATAAGTGGAATTACATTGAGCGAGAGAGTGTTTATTAGATAAACAGTTGCTGCATAATAAGTTCTTTCTAACAAATTGTTTTCTATCCTTAACAGGAAGTTCTTTAAATTTAAAGCATTTGAACAAGAAATTATTATTGGTTTTACATAAAATACATTTGTAATTGACGTTAGAATGAAATTTAGATAACTTAAATTGTTTATCTTTATTTTGTTTACACTCATTCTCTTTACTCTCATTTTCCTTACATAATTCCATAGATGCGCGTTTATCATTAATAAATTGTAAAATTATCTCTAAAGTAAGAAAATCAATTTTTGCAGAATATTGTGCCCATTCTTCACGTAATGTATGGTCAAGTTTTTGTAATAAAATATAAATTAACCATGCATCTCTTTCAGTACCTTTAGTGTCAATAGTCTTTAATACCCTAATTACTTCATCTGAAGTATCTGCTATCTTACGTAAGTTATATGCATTAAAATGAATTGCAGCTGGTTGATCCATAAAGGTTTTAATAAGGGCAGAAATAATTTGTTTTTTCTTATCATACCTAGTAAGTAATTTTTCCCAGGCTTTTAGATAACTATTCTCAGACATTGGAATGTGTTTAATAATAGAAGCCGGTTCATCTTTTAATAAACCCTTTAGGTATTGGAATTTTTGTACATTACACAAATTAACATTCTCGTGAACTAATGATATATGTAAATCCTTAAAAGACATCAAATCTTTATAATTACCGCTAAACGGGCAAATATTTAATTTTGGAAACGAAAATTACTAGACATGGCATTTGTGTTAATGGGAGGATTTTGAAAATTTAAAACATTAGATTGCATGTTTACAGATACATTTTCAAGTTTTTGTTGAAGCTTGGCTTTGGTTTCATAATATTTTAACTCAAATTCGTCCATTTCTGAAATTTCACCAGGCAATTCAGAATCGGCTTTATCAAAATCAGAATTAATAATTTCAATATTTTCAAGTTTATTTAAGAGATCATGTTTTTGAAAAATTTGATTTTCATTATTTATGAAATTCATAATTCTAGTAAGCGCAGATTTCGCTCTGTCTCGATAATATTTTGATATTTTTTCAGCATCTTCTAAAGCGACAGTTTCATTACTGTCATCGTCATTGTTCTTTGTGTTTGCCATTACTACGTAATGGAGTAAGGCAAAAAACCAAATTCAAACTTGTAAAATAGGAAAATAAGTACTTATCTGTTTTATTCTTTAAAATTGCTCTTGGATATCCAAATTTGTAAGCTAGCCAAAATTCACACATAATATCTCGCCGGTGCCTCCAAAAAATTTTATGTAACGTAATGTGAAGATAACAATAAATACTAGTTCTTTTATTCACAAACCAAAACTATATTAAACATACAATACACAGACTTGAATATGCGTTGAAAACAAAAGTTGTGACAAAACATTGCGATTGAATATTTAACATAAACAGTATAATGCAAGTAATAATGCGAAAATAATAATGTGAAGTAATAATTGCGAATAATGCGAAAGGTAGCATGCAAGCTACCGTGCGGATGAAAAGAACATCTTAAAACGTTCTTTGCGGTTTCTGTTTGAATAGAGTTGAGATGTTCGTACCTGTTCAACAGAAAAAAGTAAAGTTGAGATGAAAACAGTTAAGTCAAAAGTGTCATTGAGTGCGGAGTTCGATTATGTTAGGAATCGAATATGACTGGATGGTGAGAATCGAACACTATGTGTTTATTAATTTTATATGGAGTATGTGTTTAATTGACTTATTTTGTATGAACAATTAATTAATTGTCGGTCGAAAATTAATTAATACTGTTTACTACACCTATCAATCGTTAACTTCTGAAATTTCTTTTTAAATTCAAGGAAGTAATAACTTTTTCTTGAGTGCAAAAACCTTCGCCGGATATAACAATCAGCCGCTTACTATAATCACTTTGCCTTAGAACGAATCTGATTTTATTAAGCGGCGGTGACTGTATATATGCACGTTCTAAGATTCCCAGAATTCTGAAGTAAAGTTTTTAATTTTTATAGTTGTCCATCTCTTATCAGATTAATTTAATAACAAACAATTTCATGCAATTCAAATATTATATTTTGATGATATTATAAATTTTTTACTCGAAAAGTTTGATTAAGTTTAAAAAATTTCAAAGAAGGGTGAGGTTAAAATTTGTCTGTATAATGTGGAATGAATGTTTAGATTTAATAACAACTTTGGATTGTATATAAATATTCTTATAGTATTCAAAGAGATCCTCAAGAGGCGGTAGCGCCCTCATACAGAATTTTTTTGTTAAAAAAGCTTTTTAGAAACCTACTTTGAAATGGTTTTTAATATATGTTTCTGTAATAATACTTGTTACCGCTCACATTAACATCCAAACTGGCTTTATAGTGTTGAATTTCAGGGTAAGAGAAAGTCGTGTGAGTGACACACTAGATTATTTTCCTTGACCCATTTTCGGCGAAAGGTGCGTAAACGCACCATTTCAATACATATTTTTTTTATTATCACTGTGACGTATATTTTTCACTAATTTTATTTTTCTGCTATTTTTGAGAATCTGGATACATCTATAAGGTAAAAGTAATTCAAATGAAGTATACATGTTATGTTGAGAAATTTTCAAAATACGCTAGTTTTCCAACTTGAAACGGTTACTGACAAATTCGACTTTTTGAAAATGCATGATTATACCACTTAAGATTAATCATATGATTTTATAATGGATAAAAGATCCAAGTTCTGTAAATAAATAATAATAATAATAAAGACATACATTTTGAATTTTTTATTTAAATTTACTTTTTATTTAAATATTATTTATTATGCACCACTTTATTTCTTAAATAAAATATTATTTTTTATGCACAAAACTGTTTTCTTTTTTAATGAATGTAATTCAATCATATTTCAATGAAAATAATACCATATTTTATAAATTTTTTATGCTTCCCTAAAATGGATTAAACCACTCTCCAATTCATTTTTATATGCTACATTCTTGAAAAAGTGCTTTGAAGTTTCCTATAGTATGAATTTGTGTACAAAATAGAAATCACAGCCGAGAAAAATTGCATTTATGCATGTATCTCTGGACATACAAATAATTAACACTTTCAAACCAGGTTGAAAAGTGTTAATGGCTTCGGTTTGTCTGTCTGTATGTCTTCCGTCTGTCAGTGCCAATACCAGTTCGTAATGAATAGAAGCACTAGTTTGTATACAGGGACACTCGAATACATTCCGAAGCGCTGCATTCTATGAGCGGTATTTCTATAAATCAAATTTTAATAACTTTACTTTGCAAAAAGCTTAATGAAATTGAAATATGCTATTCATATGCACCAAAGAACGCTTTCTATAGAATATAGTATGATTAGTATTAGATTTAAAGGGCGGAACACAAATATTTAGTTATTTTAAGAGATAATAATAAAAATTTGCTGCAATTGCACTTTCGTTTACATTAAGCCGTTTTTAACAATTTGTAACAATTTTTAAGTGTGAATATGATTTCAATCTGTGTATCTGTTTGTTTGCCCGTCTGTGTGTCTGCGCTCTAACTCCCATAATTATTTATGATTTTTCTTGAAACTGATATACAGTCGGCAGCAAGGGAATCCGAGCGCTATCAAAAATTCCGATGTAAAAAAAATACACTTTATACACTGCTCGACATTGAAAATGCAACACCAAGAAGGAATGATAATAACGGAATGAAATTTGTTGGACTCATACATTAGAGTAGGAAGGTTAATTGATTAAAATTTCAGGAAATTTGGAGTAATATGTACTGAGAAAACAGTACATAAAGCAGCGACATCAGTGAGCAATAACAGCACATATCTGCCTAGGCATTGAATCGAACAGCGATTGAATGATAATGTACGGGTAGAGCACTTCATGAAGTTTTAACATGATGCCACAATTCATCGATCGAAGTTACTGGTGAGTGGTGGGGGGGCAGTCGCTTTTCAATGATTAAATGTTTTCAAATGACCGTTTTTCACTATGTCATTTTCATTGGTGCGAGATCAGGAAAGCGCGCTGGCCTGAGCAACAGTCCAACATATTCTGTATCAAAGAAGGTCCGGACAATACAAACAACTTGCGGTCGTGCATTATCTTGCTTAAATTATGCGCTACGGAGGCCTCGATTACGGGGCAGATGGGCGTACCGTAACTCATCAGAAATTTAATGGCCGCTGTTCAAAGTGCCAGGAATACGAACATGAAGTAATCGAGACGTGTATCCAATGGGAACACTTAACGTCATTGCAAATGATGGACAGTATGATGATGTCGAATCCAAGCTCGCAAAACGCATTATTCATAATGCCGTTAAATACGGATAAGGCAATCTTGATGCGGTAAACAGCGTTGTGATTTGTCTGAAAAGTGACTTCACGCCATTCCTGCGTCCAGGTTCATTGTTGATCCCACATTAATGGCGCCGATATCAGTGTTGCAGTTTTGAGGGTAATCGGAATTTTGGTAGCCGCATACTGAGTCACCACCTGGATTGATGGTATGTTGTACCATTAGATACACGTCCCGGTAACCTCTTGTTTTCATTCCCGCCACACTGAATACCAGCCATTGCATTTCTAACGAGCTAAGGCCCATAGCTCTGTCCTATATTCAAGGCCTCCAAAGCGCAACATTTAAGTAGGACAATGCACGACCGCAAGTTCTCCATATTGGTTGGACCTTCATTGATGCCGCATGTGTTCGACTGTTGCTCTGGCCAGCGCTTTCTCCTGATCTCGCAACAATGAAAATGACTGTTTAATCATTGAAAAGCGATTGGCCCCCCATCACTCATCAGTAACTTCGATCGATGAATTGTGGCATCGTGTTAAAACTTCATGAAGTGCTCTACCCGTATATGTCATCCAATCGCTGTTCGATTCAATGCCTAGGCAGATATCCGCTGTTATTGCTCACAGAGGTCGCTGCTTTATGTACTGTTTTCTCAGTACATATTACTCCAAATTCCCTGAAATTTTAATCAATTGTTCTTCCTACTATAATGTATGTGTCCAACAACTTTTATTCAATTATTATCATTCCTTCTTGGTGTTGCATTTTCAATGTCGAGCAGTGTACTATTTTGATCTTTGTCGAATCATGTTCCTAGACTGAATAAGAACAAGATTTGACAAGCCTATATTTAACAAAACGGCATTATGGGTGCATTTTTTTTATAAAAAATATTTTGCTAGTGCATGGAAATATTTGCAGCCGACTGTATGTGATTCAAGTTCAGTATCGGATGTTCCCTATTAAAAATGGAGTGAATACCTCTGCTGGTTTGTGTACAGGGAAAACCAAAAATGTTCCAAACGACTGTGTTCTTCGAGAGGTATTTCTATAAATCAAATTTTAATAACTTTACTTTGTACAAAGCTTAATGAAATTGAAATATCTTATGCATATGCACAAAAGAATGCTTTCTTTAATATATAATATTGCTACAAAATTGTAGATAGTTGTGTTTATTTTTGTATAAACTCTTTGAAACAGGCTTAGTAAGTTGATAATTAGTGCTAATTTTGTGCATTTTTAGTGGTTTTAGCGTTAAAATAGCCTTATTTTCCTTTAGAGACACATTAAAAAGCCCCAATAAGGCAGGTAATGGATTTGGCGCCAAATTTGGCGACTTTTTCCCACCTTGGCGATTTTTTTGGCGACCTTGGCGAGAAAATCCTTATTAGGGATATACCAAATATGGAAGCTCTAATCTCATTGGCTGATGAGATACGGAAATTTCCGGAATTTTCCACACTTTTCTACAAGGGTATATAAGGAGCGCTTTCCCGACAAGGCAGTTAGTTCAGTTCAGTTCTCAGCCAGCTTCGCTAATGCTTGCATTTTGAGCCTCTTTGAAAGAGACTTGCTTTAAGTGTTATTGCTATACAGTTTGTACTGTGGATTTGTTTTTGACAGCTGTTGTTTAAGCTGTGTTTACTGGTTGAATTGAAGCTGATACTTGGTTTATAGACCTGTATTTTTCTGGAACTTTCTGTGAATAAATTACTGAAATTTTGTAAGTTTGGCCTTTCATTCTCGGACAACTCACGAACCCCCAAGTACGCAACATTTCTGGTGTCAGAAGTGGGATTGTCGGTGAATGGTGATAACTAGAGCTAAGGAGCAAGAGATGAAGAAACTTCTAGAAAGCTTAGCTACCCAGATGAATGAAATGAAGAAGGACAAAGAGAGATGAAGGAAGGATAAAGAGAGATAAAAAATAGCCTCAGTAAAGAAATGAAGGAAGAACAAAAAGAATTGGAAGCCAGTTTGACCGAAGAAATTAAATACAATCAAGATGAGATGAAGATAGAGCTTTCAACGGTGAAAGAATCAATAGAGGTTAAATTAACGGTGATGGAAAATAGAATGGATGGAATAGAAGAGAAAGTTATAAAGATAGAAGAAAATTTTGTAGGGAAAGTTTTGAAAATAGAACAGAGTTTTGAAGAGAAAGCTATGAAGATAGAAGAATATGTTATGAAAGTAGAAAGGAATTTTGAAGAGAGATTTATGAAGATGGAAGAGAATTTCGAGGAGAAAGTTAAAGAAAATTTTGATCAGGAACTGAAAGGAAAGTTTTCAGAGATAGAAGGTAAATTGAAGAGAATAGAAGAAGATCTGGAGAGAAAAGTGGAAGAAATGTTAGAATCCATGCCCCAGGAAACTGAAAAGAAAGAGAGAAGAATCCAAAATCAGGAATTTATTAAGGTATCCACCTATGACGGCAGTTTCTCCTGGCATGTATATAAAACGCAGTTTTCCATCGTAGCGAAAGCTAACGGCTGGGACTCTACCGCTAAGTCAGTCCACTTAGCAGCAGCATCACGAGGAGATGCAGCTAAGATACTGAGAAATGTTTCTAAAGAAGAAAGGAACGACTTCGAGGCCCTGACTAGAGCACTGGAGCTACGGCTCGGAGAAAAGAGTTCTAAGGACTATAGTCGCCTCCAGCTAAAATCCCGTTACCAGAAAACGGGCGAAAGTTTGCAAGAGTTGGCAGCGGACATTCAGAGACTGTCACACCTAGCATTCTCAGACTGTCATGCTGACACTCGAAACGACTTAGCTCTTCAGTACTTTATGGATGCAGTTCGTGATCCAGAAATTCAAAAAGCGCTGAGACTCTCCAACATCAGAGACGTAGAATCAACTTTAGGCTATGCACTTAGGATAGAGGCAGCCCAACAAGCCTCACGTAAAGACCACCATACCATAAGAGCAGTCTCATTAAATGATACGCCTGCTGATAAAAACGAAATGAAGAGAAGACTCGCAGAGATCTTAAAGAGATTGCGCAGTCTGGAAAATAATATGGAAATAAAAGATCGGAAGATAAAGTGCTGGGTCTGTGGAGGGGATGGTCATGTGAAGAGGAACTGCCCTGTACGACCAACTAAAGGAAATCCCCCGGCTTCACCATCACTGCAGGAAAACTAGGAGAAGGCCATTTCGCGGGCAGAGGTTGCATGAAATTAAAGAGCCCAATTTACAGTATTTCATGTTTCATCGATGAGTAGCGGAGATAATGGACTTTATGTCTATGGCCAAGTTAACAACACCACCTGCCGGATGATTCTGGACACGGGAGCCAACGTAACCATCGTTAGAACGCATTTGGCTCAAGAACTAAAAGAGAAGATAATCTGGACTCCGCCCTGCGTTAAACTCCAGACTGTGACCGGAGACGAAATCAAAATATATGGAAAAATAAACTTGGCCATCACTTTTGGGAATGCCAGTTACCATCATATGGCATATGTGGCTGATATAAGAGATCCTCTAATCATTGGAATTGATTTCCTGAGAAAATTTAACTTTAAATTGGACTTTAAGAATAATGAACTGCATTCGAGTTCGGAAGACATAGCTGTGTTCAACACTGAAAATCAAGACATTCAGCCAATTTTCCAGATAATAGCCAAGTCTGAAATTTCCATCCCTCCACACACAGAGACAATAGTTTTAAGAACACCTCCTACCTAGCAATTCTTCCGCTATGAACTGATTGAATACCCGAATATAGACAATAGCCCAAGAGGAGTTCTGGTAGCTTCATCTATAGTTGATCTCTCAAAGAGCACTTCCTGTGAGAGTCGCAAACATCAGCGATAAGGTCCGGACAGTGAAGAAGGACGAGTTGTTAGCAAGCTGCACTCCTGTTACATGCATCAATCGCCCCACGCAATCGACCGAATCGAAGTCTTCTGAATAATTAATAACGGAATTACTCAAGAATGCAGATTTAGGAAAGGAACAGAGATGTGCTGCGGAGAAGCTACTGCAAGAATTTAAAGGCATTTTTTCTCGAACACCTGAAGACGTCGGGAGAACGAACATCACCCAGCACAGAATTTATTCAGGAAATCAACCTCCAATCAAACAACATCTAAGAAGACTTCCATTTGCTAAACAGGAAGAGGTCAATGAACTTCTAAATGAAATGCAGCACAATGAAGTCATCGAGCCATCAACGAGTCCTTGGGTCTCTCCCATGGTACTGGTGCGAAAAAAGGATGGTTCAACAATATTTTGCGTGGATTATCGTCGTTTCAATGACATCACGAAGAAAGACAGGTACCCTCTTCCCAGAAATGACGACACATTAGACACACTTGCTGGCAATAAATGGTTCTCGACTTTGGATCTGATGAGCGGTTACTGGCAAGTAGAATTACATCCTGATGATCGTGAGAAGACTGCATTCACCACGGGACAAGGACTGTGGCAATTAAAAGTTATGCCGTTCGGATTATGTAATGCACCTGCCACCTTCGAACGCCTGATGGAGACAGTGCTTAAAGGATTTTTCTATGAAGCCTGTCTGGTGTATTTGGATGATATTATCATTGTGGAGCGCACCTTTCAAGACCATCTACGAAACATCCGAAAGGTGCTGGAGAAAATCAGAATGGCTAACCTCAAATTGAATCCAGGCAAGTGTAACTTGTTTCGTCGTGAAGTGAGCTACCTCGGCCATATCATCTCTGCCGAAGGTGTGAGAACTGATCCTGAGAAGATATCTGCAGTCGAGAACTGGAGTCGCTCTGAAAATATACACCAACTACGAAGTTTCCTGGGGTTATGCACTTACTACAGGAAGTTTGTCAAGGGTTTCTCAAATATTGCCAGACCACTTCACAAGCTGACGGAAGCCAAACAGAAGTTCTTGTGGACAGATGAATGTGAAAATGCGTTCAAGCGACTTAAAGGGGCCTTAACATCATCGCCTACCTTGACGTATCCACAGCCCGACAGACAGTTCATACTTGATACAGATGCCAGCCATGAGAGTGTTGGCGCTGTTTTGTCGCAGGAAGTTGATGGTTAAGAACATGTCATTGCTTATTGGAGTAAATGCCTGTCTAAACCAGAGCGAAACTACTGTACCACCAGGAAAGAGCTACTCGCCATTGTAAAAGCCATAGAACATTTTCATCATTACCTCTATTGCAGAATATTCCTGCTCCGGACTGACCATGCATCCTTAACGTGGTTGCTCCAGTTCAAGAACCCGGATGGACAGATTGCCAGTTGGATACAACGCCTATAGGAATATGACTTCGAGACACGTCATCGTAAAGGGACTCTACATGGTAATGCGTATGCCTAGTCACGCTGCAAGTACTGCTCTAGAGCCGAACTGAAATACCTGCCGATAAATCCGCTTCCCAGCCAAGTTACTGTCTCAACACCATCAGAACAATATCCCGATCCATGGAGTGACGAAGAACTTAGACAAGCCCAGTTCGAAGATCCTGACATAAAGCCAATATTACAGCCGAAGGAGACAACCAGCAACAGACCAACCTGGCAGGACATTTCCAGATTTAGTCCCATTACGAAAAGTTATTGGGCTCTTTAGGGACTATCTTCATATCGGAAACGGCTTATTATAGAGAAAGGGGGAATCTGATGATGGGAAAAGCTTCAGATGGCAGATTGTATTACCAAGATCAAAAATTCCAGAAGTTTTAGAACAACTGCATAGTAGCTCTACCGGAGGCCATTTTGGGGGTAATGAAGACTCTGCAGAAGGTTCGGGAACGCTTCTACTGCTGCAAGGCAAGGGAGGACGTGGAGATATGGTGTAAATCCTGTGAAGCTTGTGCGGCACTTAAAGGCCCGCAGAAACGAATCGAGGAAGACTGCAACGATATAACGTGGGACCATCATTTGAACGGATTGCACTCGAAATCTTGGGACCTTTGCCCCGGACCTCCAGAGGAAATAAATACATCCTCGTCGTGATGAACTATTTCACCAAATGGCATATCCCATTCCCGATCAAGAGGCATGCACAGTCGCAGAGGTCCTAGTGCAGCAGTGTGAAGGTACGTCGCGCCCCTACAACTTCATACCGAACAAGGTCCAAACTTGACCTCTGCTGTTTTCAAAAGACTGTGTCAACTACTTGGCATAGACAAAACGCAGACAACACCCTTACATCCCCAGTCGGATGGCATGGTCGAGAGGTTCAACCGTACCATCCTGAATAACCTCTCTCTTCTAGTATCAAGGAACCAGCAAGATTGGGACTTGAAGTTGCCATTGTTCCTGCTGGCTTATCGAAGTGCTGTCCCTGAGACCACCGGCTATACTCCAGCTCAGATGCTGTTTGGACGCGAACTTCGTCTGCCATGTGATCTCCTGTTTGGTTGTCCACCAGATTCGCCTTCATCGCCCGAGGAGTACATCCAAGATCTCCACGCACTATTTGAAGACGTACACAACTGTGCTCGGGAGCGGATTCACATGGCAACAGAGAAAATGAAGACGAGGTACGACCTAAAGGCTACGCAACATGAGTTCCAGGAAGGAGACAAGGTCTGGTTGTGGAATTCTGTTCGACGTAAAGGACTCTCTCCCAAGGTACAGTGCAACTGGGACGGACCGCACACAATCTTAAAAAGGTTTATGAATGATGTAGCAGTGCGGATCACTAAAACGCCTTCATCAAAACCGAAGGTGGTCCACTATAACAGGCTAGCCAAATACCACAATTAACGGTAATATTAAAATTTAAAATGTAAATACTGGTAAAATTTGCGCATGCGTAATGTAAATATTTGTATATAAATATTTGCACATATTTGAGAATTTTGTAAATATTTCTCACTTGATTTATATTTCTATTTTATCGATATATGCAACTTAGTTTTTGTATTTTAGATTGTGTAAATTTGTTTAGTTTCGACTCTTGACCAAGGGTTGCAATGCCCGGCACGTGCAGTCCTTGGGAGGGGGGTAGTGTTACAAAATTGTTGATAATTGTGTTTATTTTTGTATAAATTCTTTGAAAGAGGCTTAGTAAGTTGATAAAGTGCTAATTTTGTGCATTTCTAGTCGTTTTAGCGTTAAAATAGCCTTATTTTCCCCTAAAAACACATTAAAAAGCCCCAATAAGGCAGGTAATGGATTTGGCGCCAAATTTGGCGAGTTTTCCAACCTTGGCGATTTTTTGGCGACCTTGGCGAGAAAATCCTTTTAGGGATATATCAAATATGGAAGCTTTAATCTCATTGGCTGATGAGATTCGGAAATTTCCGGAACTTTCCACACATTTCTACAAGGGTATATAAGGAGCGCTTTCCCGCCAAGGCAGTTAGTTCAGTTCAGTTCTCAGCCAGCTTCGCTAATGCTTGCATTGTTTTGAGCCTCTTTGAAAGAGACTTCCTTTAAGTGTTATTGCTATACTGTACTGTGGATTTGCTATTGACAGCTGTTGTTTAAGCTGTGTTTACTGGTTGAATTGAAGCTGATACATGGTTTATAGACCTGTATTTTTCTGGAACTTTCTGTGAATAAATTACTGAATTTTTGTAAGTTTGGCCTTTCATTCTCGGACAACTCACGAACCCCCATATACGCAACAATGTAAAGAATAATTAGTCTACAGGGCTACACAAAAATATTCAGTTACTTAAGAGCTATTAATAAAAAATTCCTGAAATTGTACTTTCTTTTTCATTAAGCATTTTTAACACTTTCTAACCAATGTTAATTGTGAATATGATTTCACTTTGTGTGTCTGTCTGTCCTATTGTCTAGCGTTCTATCTGTCTGTCTTTTGCTGCAAGTGTCCGTAAATATTTTTAGAAATTTTTAAAAATGTTATATATTAGTCATGTTCACTACGAAATTTTACCTATTTAAAATGACATCAATAGGTCATGTACAAATAGTTTGTGTGCAGGCTCAACCAAAAAATACCAGTATTGCGTTTTAGGACTGAGAGTTTTAAAAATCTCATTTAAATAACTTTCTACTGTAATAATCTCATAGAAGATTAAAAGTATTGATAATATTCTAATACAATGTTTTGTATAGAACATGATATATTTAACCTACAGGCTACACTAAAATATTCAGATACATTAAGGGCTACAATTATGATGTAACTAGCCGCCTTCGGCGACCAGCTGGTTCGCGATCCCTGAAAAATCCGACTTTACGAAACTCCCGCTCGGTGGCGACTGCGGCGCCTTTTTCCCGTTTCAGGTCTAATAACAGCTTATTGATATATCGTGAAAATCTTATTGAAATCGCAGTAAATTCCCGTGCGGTAGTGCCTTCGGCGCCCTCTTCCCTTTTCAATATCTGAAACAGCCTGTTCGCTCACCATGTTATAATCTTTCAAATTTCTGACTTTAGCTAAGTCCCGCTCTGTTGCGGCTGCGGCGCCTCATCCCCGTTTTAGAACATGTATTACTTATGAAATTTTTTTGATTAGTAGCTGAGATACAAAAGAAAACGTAACCAGGACACTTTAAAACGTGTAAATCAGGTGAAATCTCGAATTCCACTTTCGATAATATAAAAATGAAATTATACTCATTAGAAGCTGAAATACAAAGATAATGCAAACATTTTTTATAAAGATTTGTGTCTGACTTATCTGTGGTTTTCTCGAAAACTTGCTTAATTCCGGGCTATATACCGTTAAAAATTATTAGTACGAAATGTGAGCGAAAATCTGAATTTGAAACTGTAAAATATAAAAGAATAAAAATTTTCTGGTTTTTCCGTAGTTTTCTCCGAAAGTTTCGTACACAATTTGAACGGCTTATATCATTTTAATAGCCTCAAAAAATACTTTAAAATATCTTTTGAATGATGTACTTTGTATTACAATAATGAATATCTTTGATATATTTTAGACTCAAATTGGTTAATCTATCAAGGGCGATTAACGATTTCTATTGAAATCCGTCTAAAATTTAAGAATTCCAAAACTGCTTTTTTACAACCAAATTCATAAAAAAAAGGGAAAAAAATCAATATTATTCTGTTAAAAGTAACTTTTGGTGTCATTAACAGATGAAATAAAAATGAATTTAAATAAATATAATATGTCTATTTATTTTATTTTTAAAGCTATACTTTAGATTTTTTAACTGCATACAGGTGAGCCATAATGACGGGCAATTTCGAAGTTCTGCTTTTGATAGATTTTAAATAGAAAAAATTCAAAAACTGCTTTTTTTTATTTCCAGTACTTTGTCATGTGGTCGAAAAACGAAAAGCAATTTTTCCCGAACGGAAGAATAGTCTAGCCAGCATGCCTAGCACCTGGCACTGAAGAATCTTTGAAAAATGAAATAATTAAGTGTTCTGCCTGTTGTCAACTTAATTTCATACTTTAGTTAATTTTAAAAAATCTAATTGTTGTAGAGATAAGCCACTTGCACCCTCAGATTCGGAAAAAAAATCCCCTTTCATTTGGTACCAAATTCGTAACGATCGAACTAATATTTCTAATTTATTTTCCACTTTTTTCTGATTTTAACTCCGTTAAAATATCTAATTTCATGCAATCGCGGTGAATTCTCAGTAATTGAAATCGCTTTTTACATTTTAATTAATATCTCCGGAACTAATTAAATTTTTTAAATTCTGTTTTCACTATTAACTCGGGCAGGCTTCTGAGCACCCGTATGTCAAATTTTATACTTCTGCGTGCAGTAGGGGCTGAACGTATAGATGCACCGACAGACAAACATCTTCTTTTATTATTATATTTATTATTATAGAAGATTGCTGCGTTTTCTTTTGCATTAAGCTTTTTTAACACTTTTCAACAATGTCTAAGAGAGATTTTTAATTCAATTTGTCTGTATACATTTCAGTGCTTCGGTCTGTCGTGTGTGATGACGTAGTCGAAGAATATTGAAAGTTATATGATACAACCAGTACGTACATTTGGAAAGTGTTAATAATCAACGCGTGCTGCATGATTTTTCGTTCTTGTTTTAGGTATGTAATACACTGTGTTCTGCAAACTCATTAAAACAACGATCTGATTCAAACTCAAGCTCGTCGTCTAAAAAGTGATTTAGTTCTCGCTAAGATTCATAATTTAGAAATACAATCCAATCAATTCAAATTCATTTTTGAAAAAGAGCGAAACATGTATGTATACACATATATACCGTAAAATCCCGAAAGTAACCCCCCCCCGTTTTTGAAAAGCAAAACGGGTGCATTTCAGGTGGGGGGGGGGTTATAATCAAGATTCTTTAAAAAAATGAAGAAAAGGGAGGGGAGGTTATATTCGATGGAGGGGGTACTTTTGGGATTTTACGGTACTTACTTAAAAGGAAATATTAAAGGTAATTTCTTACATTAAAGGTAAAAAAAAAACTGTGTAATGATTCCATTGATAACATGCATCCGACACTTTATAAAAAATTAGTTAAATTAGAAATATTATATAAATATTAAAACTAAATTCAATGCCAAACTTAACTTGCAATGCCGACGTACCGTAAGATTGGATGTAGCTTTGTTGGATGAAGAAAAAAAAAGGGGGGGGGGGTTACTTTCAGGATAACGGAGACATTTCACTTTCAGCGAGAAAAGGGAGGGGGGGTATATTCGATGGGGGGGGGGTTACTTTCGGGATTTTACGGTATATATATATATATATATATATATATATATATATATTTAAAATTGCTTACTTTGTAAACTTTTCATAGGTAAATTGCGTCCTATTAAATTTATTTTTAATTATCACAAACATTATCATCAAATTTAACTGGTAAAATAACTTAATTACAGTAAGCAATCAATTTAGTGAGCTTTTCCGTTTAGCGGACATGGCCGAGAGTCCCTGCCCTCAAACCCATAGGATGATATGGAGCGTGTTTGATCCCAAGACGCGTTCGTCAATGTAGCTGTTCGTAATTTTCCATAGTTTTTATCGAATCTCGTGTTAATACTGATTGGTCCTCTTAAAATTAGTCTTAGGTTCGTCATTCCGCCCAGGTTCAGGATTCATCTGTAATTAAACAGCCTTAAACTATGCACCACTAACCCTAGACCGAAATGTGGAGATTTTTAGTTTCCCATCATACTATAGGCATGGGGAACATAGGTAATCGTGAAAAATTTCGACCTCGGTTTCTTGACTTTTTTACACATTTTCAGGTGTGAGGAATCCGAAAATGACAAAATTTGTATGGTGTCTGTCTGTAGGGTGTCTGTTAGTGTGTCAGTGTGTCAGTCCGTTAGTATGTCAGTCCGTTAGTGTGTTAGTTCGTTAGATTGTTAGTCTGTTTACACGATACCTCACGAACAAATGATCGCAGACGGGTTAAACCAGTTTTAAAATATTATTTATTACACTGGCAAGAACCCTATTTATTTGCAACATTCTAAATAAAAAACTTCAGAAGGTATTAGTAATTTATGATTTTCTTAACATGGGAGAATAGGACAAAATTTCACTTAAACTTGCATTAAATAGAAACTGTTTACTGTAAAAATGTCAGACCAGTTTGAAAATATCACTTTTGATACCGGAATAACCTTCACTAACTATAAATAACTCATACATGTTAGTATTTTTTGACTTCATTAAAAATACTGAAATTAACATACACTTTTTGTTTACTTAAAAGATATTTTCAAATGGAATATAGTAGGAAAAGCAATCCGTTATTGTTTACAGGACTACTCTGAAGAATTCAGATATATTAGTGAGAAATTATTTGAAGCACACTTCCCGTTTTATAGTGCCTTTTCCTTGTGCTTAATTTTAATACAATATGTAATGCGCATGTAATTTACAGTTAATATACAAGTATAACTGACATTAAAAGAATATATTCTTTTGTGGTGCATGTAATCAATGGCAAGTACTTCCGCTATGACATACCAAGTCTCATATATAGGAAATTTACGTATTATAATAATTATTTTATCATACCATATGGGAGAAGACTATTGAATTAAGGACGACACAGACCAGGAAGGAAAACGCTGGTCACTGTAGGCTTTATTGAATGTTTTCGGTGTGGTATTTGAGTTTGTGCGAGCCTCGCAAGCCGATTTTTCCCTCTGACAAAATTTCTGCGATAATTGGTACGGGAAACGTGGATTTCTTCCTTTAATATTCTTCATGGAACAATAAAAAATGATGCCCTTCATTGTAAACATTTGCACAAGTTAAAAGTTATTTTTCCGATGATGAATAATTTATGACTATTTTCCGCGATGCAGTCGGCTCTGATCGGTGCGAAGATTTGTTGTTCATCTTTCAAAGACGAATTTTTGGTTTAATTTTGTGTTTTGAGGTTCACTGAAAAAAAAAAAAAAAAAAGTCTGTTACTATGTGTGTCTCCCACATATAATTTAAAAAAAAAAATATTGTATGTTGTTCTCATTTAGTATTTTGCAGATCATATGAAATGCTATTGGAAATTTTTCCTTAAGATCTGAAAGTTTCAAAGTGTGGTGGGGGAAAAAATCTTCAGAATAGCTTAAAATAAATTTGCAAATGTTAATCATTACAAAGTTTTTCATGAATGTAATGTACAATATAAAAAGTGTTGTTGAAATACGTTAGACCCATTACGCAGAAATATATGTGAAATAAAATTGTTTCTAAAACTTGTAGAGTAAGAGAAAGTTAGTGTGAATGGCACACCGAATTATTTCTATAATCGTGATATTCCTTGACTGTCTAAAGTATATGACTTATTTCTGGTAGAGAATATTACATATTTAAAAACTCTGGTAATTTCTTTTTCGACTTTAAACATATATTTTATATTGATATTTAAGATAAACGCACCAATAGTGGATAATTTAAGGACATTTTCCGGCTAATGTTTGTGTAATTTTCTAAATTTTAGAGTTTCAAAAAATAATTTATATTTCAGACCTTTACTAACTCTTTCTTAACACGACTGTATTATGAAAACTGATAATTGTAGTATTTATATATGTAAAAAATCAAAAATCCGAAGAGCTTTAAATGAGCCATTGGTGGACACAGTAAAAACACCCACTAGTGGACCCTTTTTTGTTCCAGTAGTGGACCCCTTTGAAATTTTGCTTTAAAATTCAAATCTAAAATTACTAGATTACATAATTGTGTCCACTACTGGATCTGGCATTAAACGTCACATGAGCCAGTAGTAAACAGGGCTGTCCACTATTTGTCATGATGACATTTTTTGGCACCAGTAGAGGTCACCCATAAAAACACTATGTGTTAATACAAGATTTAAAAAAATAGCACAATAAATGACGCATACTTATTTCAGTCATATGAAAGCAAAAGGTAGAAGAAATCATTTAAAAATAAGCAGAGAGCGAGCAAATAAAATTTCATTTCCTGATACAAAGTGATAACAAGAAAACGGCAAAATCACAAAAAGTGCAATTTTTTTTAGTTAAACTAACATTATTTTAAAATTAATGGCCGGAATTATTTTTTGTTAAAGGGTTTAACAGTAAGGGACTATAACTCCCATCCTGAACATTGCTCGAATCTTTCAGAATTTTTAAGTAGCTTATTTTCCGAGTTTTAAATTAAAAGTGTCCACTGCTGGTACAGGGTCCACTGCGTTTACCTTAACTTATAAACGTCTCTATCTCAATGCGCAATACAGTAAATCCCTCTAAATTAACCTACTAAAGGCAGAATTACAAAATTTGACATACGGGTGCTCAGAAACCATCCCGAGGGATAGTGAAAAAAGAATTTTAAAAATTTAATTAGTTCTGGAGATATTAATTAAAATGTAGACCTATGTCTAATGAAAAAGCGATCTCAATGACTGAGAATTCACCGCGATTGCATAAAAATAGATATTTTAAAGTAGTTAAAAGCATAAAATGTGCAAAATAATCTATAATAATAAAAAAAGATATCTGTCTCTCGGTCCATCTGTTTGTCTGTCTAAGCATCTATACGTTCAGCCCCTATTCAACGCAGAAGTACAAAATTTGACATACGGGTGCTCAGAAACCTTCCCGAGGGGATAGTGAAAAAATAATTTAAAAATTTTAATTAGTTGTACAGATATTAATTAAAATGTCGACTGTAACTCAATGACTGAGAATTCACCGCGATTGCATAAAAATAGATATTTTAACAGAGTTAAAAGCAAAATAAGTGGAAAATAAGTTAGAAATAATTGTCCGATCGTTACGAATTCGGTACCAACTCAAATGGGCGATTTTTCCGAATCTAAGAACGCAAGCGGCTTATCGATGCAACAACAGGAGTTTTTCAAATTAACTAAAGTATGAAATTTAGGTGGCAACACCATTTCAACTGCCAGATGAATGCCTGCGATGAAAAAGGAAATGATTATAACCAATGAAGGTATTACGTATTTTATAGGGCGGGGGGGAAATCGCAATTTTCAAATTTTTTTAAATGTTCATTCACATTACATTTAAATTAATATTCGTCCAAGACAGCATATTATAAAGCTACTGTTCAATTTTCATGAAAATATGTGAATAAACAAAAAAAAAATTACATTTTTATTGGGAAATGATTAAGTTTTCTTTTATATTTTGCAGTATTTTAAATTGAAATATGCCGTTGAAATTTGGTAGTATTTGGTTTTAATGCCCGATAATTCGATTGTGAATAATTTTGAAAGTGTAGAATTATCAGGAAGGGCTTGAGAGCGGTGGGGAGAAGAGGCAAAATTAAAAATGAAACAGTTACAGTGTTTGAAATTGTTATTATTAGATTTAAAGGCAAGATAAATCGATTGCGGATATTTTTGAGTGTAGGAGGGAAGGAAATGGGGGGGGGGAGCGAAGGAGTAAAAATGTAGAAAAGTAACAGGATTTTCGGAGAAAACAACCGAAAACACAGAACTCCTTTATTCTTTTATATTTTGCAGAGTTTCGAATTCCAATTTCCACTCACATTTCGTACTAAGTATTTTTAACGTTATATAGCCCGGAATTACGCAAGTTTTGGAGAAAACCATGGACATGTCGGACACAAATCATTTTATAAAAATATTTATATTGCCTTTGTATCTTAGCTGATAATTAATATAATGTCATAAGTAATATATCGTTTTAAAAGTTAATTTAATTGGAATTGAAAAGTATATGTTGCAAATCTCTCTCGCCAGAGAGCGCGTTGATATTTTAATAATTCAAAATCTGAATTCTAACTATGATTAAATTACTTATAACACATCATTTGAAATATTGCGGACTTTTAAACTGATATAAGCCGTTGAATTCTGTACGGGAGTTTCAGAGAAAACCACATAAAAACAAGAACACCTTTATTATAATATTTCCAATTCTAATTATGATGCAGGCTTTCGAATTCCTATACTCTGCACACATTTCGTATTAAGGGTTTTTAGCACTATTTAGCCCGCAGTCACGCAAGTTTCAGAGAAAACCCACGAAAAAAATATACACAGTTTTTTTTTATAATACTGCTTCTCTTACCTTTGTATCTCAGCATCTAATTAACACAATTCCATAGGTAAAATATTTTTTTAAAAGTAATTTAAATTGAAATTGAAGAGTACATATTGCAAATATATGTCGCCAGAGGGCGGTTTGACATTTTAATAATTTAATATCCCCAATTCTGATTATCAGTAAATTACTTATATGGAGAAGATTGGGAGACCGTAGACCCCACAGGGTTGCGGATTTGCCACAATCAGAATTTTCAGAGGCCCTTTACATGGTGAGTGAACAGGCTGTTTCAAATCATGAAACGTAAAGCGGCGCCTTAGTCGTAACATAGAGGAACTTTGCTAAAGTCAGAAATTTTGAAAGATCATAACACGGTGAGCGAACAGGCTGTTTCAGATATTGAAAAGGGAATAGGGCTCCACAGGCGCTGCCGAGCGGGAATTTACTGCGGTTAAATTTTCAACAAAGATATTTTCACTATATGTCAATAAGCTGTTGTAGGACCTGAAACGAGAAAAAGGCGCCACGGCCGCCACAGAGCGGGAGTTTCATAAAGTCGAAATTTTCAAGGATCGCGAACTAGCTGCGGCTAGTAAATAAATAATTCCTGCAGATTCTGTGAAACCTATATAACTAATCGAAAACGTAAAAACTTTCACAAAAAGAAAACAGATATTTTCTGACAGAAAGCATTTAGAAGTAGTAAGTATTTCATCATACATACCGCCCAAAACCCCACAGCAAAAATACCAATTTCTTTTTAATATTACTTTCTGTCATATATAATTTTTACATTCTAATAAAAATAATAAGGAAAAAAAATGTAGTAATTACTTCCGTTTTTCGCATAGAGTGATAATAGGGGTCGCCAGGCACTATAGATAAAGCTGCATAGCCCTAGTGTAAACCAGATGTTCTCCACAGACCTCTCTTTTGTAGACCTTTTCTAGATGATATCAGTATTACGGTCAGACTTTTCTTTAGATGAAATCACAAAAAATGTTCCCATCGTTCTTAAGTTGCATTCAAAACTAGCAACAGAAGTAGAGCGACAAAAATAAAAAAAAATTATCCATTTTATTTTGCCATAAATTATCCCTTGTCCGAAAGTGACCCTTGGAATTTTGCACATGCTTACAATGAAAGCCATTACTTTTTATTGCTCTTTTACATAAAGAGACCAAGTTCCCTATGCACTTATCGCTGTAGGAGGTTTGTCAGAGCAGAAATTGCTTCTCCAGCTTCGCGACAACTTGAATCACACGTGAAAGGAATTTGAATAGAGGCCGCCATTGTCGCTCTGATGAGGCCAGTATTTGAACGCAGATTTAGAGCTCTCTGTGCCAATAAGTCAAAATATCCGGCATCCCAGAAAAACTTATTTCAAATTAAAATAATAAAAAAATAACAGAAAAAATTAAGCTTTTCGTCAATTATGCTGGGCTTTCTAGGGAAAAAGCTTCGTATTTATAACAACTTTTTCTTATTATTTTAGTATAAAATATTAAAATTTTCTATTTGTGTAAATACACCCTTTCTCTTACTCTGTAATTTTTTAATAGGTATTTTTAACATATTTCTATTGAGAAATGAACTTACTTTTTAAAATGGTGCAAAATATACAGTGTACGTACGTATATTAAATCATTATATGTTATACAAATCTATTTTATACTACTCACTTCAGCGGGAATTTTATTAAAAAATTTGTAAAAAAAAATCAATAAAATGTGTTTTGTAACTACTTGATTACCACCATTTGGTAATTTGATTGAACTGTATCTCAGTATCTCGGAATAAACAGTAAAATTATAAACGGTTTAACCCTATATTTTTATTGTGATTCTTTGGTAATATATTATTCGTTGGTTGTAAATAAATATTGATAAAACCTATTATAATTTTTTAACTTTTTAAAGGGAATTGAAATTCAGTTCCTCCTATTTATGATATCGATTTATAGTTTCAAGATATTTTATTAGAATTTTCATATATGAAACATAGCTCAATACATTTGGTTAATATAATTTAAATAAAAGTTTGTTTACTCTTGCGCATTAGCAATTAAAAATTATTTAGTAAATCATTTACATAGCTTCCCAACAAAACCTCAGATGATGGGCAACATGAGGCCAAGTGTTAGCTTCCAACTGTAGCTTCAGCTTGCTAGCAGGTGGCAAGAGTTAACGGTGCCGCAAGGAATGTTACGCCGCCCGCCAGTTGATCACACTCAACCTATCCAATGCAGGCAGTCTGCAGCATGATTGAAGTAAGTTAGTACACCAGCAATGGATCAATGCAGGTAGATAGATGTAGGTTGGAGATAGTTTCTGGTACACTGTTGGAAGTCAACATCAGGATGGAAATCGTTGGTGGGCCAGCGCTGGGCCACCTGGTGACAAACTTAATTTTATGATGCTACATATTCATGGCGATATAACGGTTTCTTTAAAAAAAATGCAAAAACAATTTCCATTTTTTTTAATTATAACACGTGGGGTATTATAGCAGTGCGAATCCATTTTCAAGAAATACGGCATACTACATTAGAGACAGCATACAGCAATCAAAATGAAAAAAAAAAAAAAAAAAATTTAAAAAACCTTGCGAAATATGAGTACTTTTACTAACAAGGAAACATTTAAAAGTTGTCGTCTTCAAAAAATATTGAAACAAATGTATGTGATTCTACTCATAAAACACCAGGTAGTAAAAAAATTATGGGCTGAAATGAATTACATCGACCACAAAAAATTATCAAAATCAAGCATATTTGCCGATTTACCGCTGTTAGGCATTCAGTTCGATAGCACCAAGATTGCCGTGTACGAAGAGAACCGTGCTTTGTTTATTCGCCAAGTACTCAAAATCAATCGCCTAACATGTGAAATCGCCAAATATGCTTAGTTTTGATAATTTTTTGTGGTTGCTGTAATTCATTTCAGCCGATAATTTTTTCACTTTCTGGTGTTTTCAGAAGAGTAGAATCACACATACAATTTTTAAATATTTTTTGAAGCCAACACCTTTTGAATGTTTCCTTGTAATTCTTAACTCCTTATGCGCATGCTCTATAGAAATTTCATTTGCATAATTTTATAGTCAAAGTTATTGAGCATTTTATTTGAAACCCAAACAAACATCACGTAAATTCAAAAAAGTCACAAGAGATTGAATTAACAGTATTTCAGTTCTCTTAAAATAAAAGCTAAACTATAAGGGTTTTTCTCACATTTTTATTTTTATTTAATCAATGCCCAATGATATTACAGTATTTTTGTTGATTGTAGATATATATTGATAAATCCCCTAACATCTCGTTTTTTTTTTTTTTTTTTTTTTTTTTTTAGAAGAATTTAAATCCTGTTTATTATATGTCTAGTAACGTTTTGAATTTACATGATGTTTGTTTGGGATGTTCATATAAGTGGCTGACTATCTTTGGCTATTAAATTATGCACATAAAATTCTTATAATACTTGCGCATGAGTAGTTAATATTTAATTAGTAAAAGTGCTCATATTTCGTGAGATATTTAAAATTTTTTAGTTCCGATTGCTGTATATTGTGTGTAATGTAGTATGCCATATTTTCTGAAAATAGCTTTGCAGTGTGTCTAATACCATACGTGTTATAATTAAAAAGTGGAAATTGTTTTTGCACTTTTTTAAAGAAACCTTTATATATCCATAAATATATGTCGTAGTCTCATAAAAGTTTATACAGATAATGAGAAAAGTCCCCAAAATCACATGCTACAGCCAAAACGCATTTAAAGCACTAACTTTTACAGCATGATACTTTGATTTTTGTTTAATATTTTACTGATTCTCTTATCCTTTCCCTAACACATTTTTTTACTGAAAAATATGAGGTATAATGTGTTCTTTACGCTGCCAAAGTTTCAAGATTATTTTTAAAGAACTTTTTAAGATATTTGACCAAACACAAAAAAGCGAAAGTGTTCACATTATGTTGTCCAACACCTGCAATTTCAAATCCAATATAAATGCCACAAACTTATACATCAGTCAGTTTTTCTCCTATTTATCAACTGATAAATCTTATATTGAATGTTTCAGCCTATAAAATGGTACCCATTTAGGTCAGTATCACTGGCAGCAATACTTTTTTTCTTACAAAATTAGTGCTAATTATAACAATTCTAATAATATTTATATTGATAAACAAAGAATAGAAAAATGGTAACAAATAAGTTTACCTAAAATGGCACTTTTCTTTTTTTTTTTAATCCGCAGGTGGTTGTTAGTTTTTGCGAACTTCTATACTGATGTTTACTCATTCTTCTTCCTTTTTCCAAATGATTCTGTCATGTCGGTCGAGGCCGGCTTTAAACTCGTTGTCATTGCAAGTTACCAAATAGCCCAGGCTTTTCAGAAAGAAGAAATTCATATTAGTTTCAATCACGTCACTATTATTTCTAAATTTAATATCCCGATTTATGCTTTTTTCCGCGAAACAGTTAAAATCATTAACAATTTAAAAGCTTGCAACGGCAGCGAGTCTAAAACTGTCCTCAATCCGATAGGGTATCGCCTTCTGGAAGAAGGAAGAAAAATGAATAAACATCAGTACAGCAGTTCGCAAAAGCCAAGCACTACCTGTGGATGTTGTTGAAGATGAGGGGGATCCCCCTTCACATGAAAGTACTTCACCAAATAAATCCACAAGTTTACTTGAAACTGAAATGGTAGGTTTTAATTAGTTATTAAAAAGAAATTATACACGTTCCTTGTAAACAGAATTGAATTTTGATGTGCCTTATTTTTACCTATTGTTCCATATAAAGGCATGCAGTAAATGTGATTCATTTCCTAGAATGGATTACTATATTTATATCTTAAAATTACTTTGGTATAGCTTTAGAAAGGAGCCTCTTAACAGCTTTTAAATTTTTGTTGTCATTTTGGAGATGAATAAAAATGGCTATTGTAATTACATAAATAAATATTTCGGCAAGAAACGTCCGGGTTATACTTCGGTGACAAATTTCTATACTGAAGAACTTATATTTCTTTAGCATGGCTTTTTTCAAATTTATTTTACTAATTAAAAAAAAAAAAAAAAAAGTATTTGCACATTCATTTTTATTGAAATAAAATTATATTTATTTATTTATATTTATTTATATATATATTTATATTTATATATATTATTATTATTATTACTATTTTTTATTGGATTTGGCAGATTATTTTAAGATAGTTTAGTAAATTAACTGCTAAAATTGGATACTATCAGAAATCCTAGCATATATAAGGTGGAATACTACAAATGGCGATAAAACAAAATCGCACATTGAAAGGAATAGTCCTGTTTTACCAAAAAAAGAAAAAAAAAACTTTAGTAACAAGAATTAATTTAACAGTTATAAACCTATCTAAATATAAGAACAGAATTTTGAAAAAAAAAAAGGCAATGAGGTAATTAACAATCAATAATACGGAATTGCATTGTAAAATTTTTCATGAAATAACATAGGGTTTAGCTTTTATCGAAAAAAGTATTA